>JAOUZG010040464.1:3772092-3837960 GCA_026289955.1 Argiope argentata
AAAAAAAAGGGCCTCATAAGGACCCTTCCTATATCTGTAAAATACTTTTAATCACCGCGCTTAACAATTCACGTCTTGGAGTATAAAGTATATTGTTGAATTATCCTTTAAATTTGCGTCGTGAGTTTTGAAACACACTGTACAAAGAATAAACTTACTTATCTTGGCAATATGTGTAGAATTAATCAAAAGCCCATGAAAGCTAATAGCTCAATGAGCAATTAGGGTACCAATGATGGTCTTTTAATGGACTGTATTCTTTATCCAATAACCAATCTAATAAAACATAAATTTAAAGCTATAAAAAACATAAAATTAAAGCTAAAAATTTAATTAATTAAAAAAATTAAATTAAATTACTTAAAGCTAAAAAATTAAATTAATTAAGGCTTAAATTAATTAAAGCTATATAAAACATAAAATTAAAGTAATAAATTATAAATTTAAAGCCAGAAAGTGAGTATTGAAATAAAAAAAAATATTTCAAGCCAATAATTAAATGAAACCCCTGTTATTTTTGCTGGTTTTACTAATAAAATAAAAGTAAAAATAACCAAAGAAAGTCAAATCGCGATTATATTTTTTTTAAATGTGTCAAAAATTAAATGTCCAAGCATTCTATCAGTAAATAATTCTTTGAGAAAAGTATTTTATTTCGCTAGCTCAGAAAGTATCGATCATTTAGAAACTGAAGATGACTTTAGACGAATTGGTAATTGAAAACCACGTGGAAATACTCGTGCAGCGTATCTTTGATGCGATTAATATTACAAATAATTGGAAACAGTTTGCAGAATCCGGAAAAAATATATTGGATTTTGATTGAAATGAACTAAATATTATTATTTTTCAAAGTATTTTCTGCGAAGTATGACAAAGTACAGTAAATAGATTAGACATTTTCAGCACATTAAGGAAAAGAAATCAAGAATCATCTTGATATCAGCGAAAAGTAATGTTGAAATATGTTATATTTGCTTATCATGCCTGATACTTATGACATTTGAGACTTAAAATTGTGTCATGGCATAGTTATATTTCTATCAATATTATTTAATTGAAGAAAAAAATTAAATTGTGATTAGAATTTAGTCTTATCGTTCTTCATTTGTATCACAACAAATAACATTATTGAAATTTAACAATCTTAATCGGTTTTGTTTTTTTTCTTTTTTTTACTCATATATATTCTATCCAAATGTATTGGCACGTTTAAATAAAGGATCAACAATATTTTGAAAGTAGAAAAATTAGAAGAGCTCTATATTATTAAATATATAAATTTAAAATATAAAAAATAATAAACTTTAAAAAATTATTCTGCGAAAATATATAAAAAAATAAAAAAAAGATTAAAATGTAATATTCTATGCATATTTCAATGTATTATGTCAGAACACAATTTCTTGAACGGCCAAGCACCACGTGCTCGTGCAAACTATATTTTTATTCATTTTAGTTGTTTCATTGAACATTAGTACGTAGAAACAGGAAGGGAAAAAAATATTGAAATATTCAAGTTCAGATAAAAGTAGCCATCATAGTCTTGAATAGTGCCTTTAATTATGGACAAATAATAAGGCTATCTGAAGGTTGTTTTATTATCCCTCAGATAGCTGAAAAGTATTCATTTTCATATTTAAAATCAAACCTCTTTGTCAAGCTTGGATTTGATTGCTTTTCGGTTTCACCTCGCGGTTGAATTGCTTCACATGTTTGAGACAAGCATTCGAGCGGAGAGATCTGCTTCATCGCAACATTATTGATAAAACAAAAGTGTAAATATTCATACTGAGTGAAAAAAAATCCAAAATCATTTTTTGCTTAAAATACGTAATCATAGCAAAAGGTACTATCTTAAGCAACTGATATTTACGTATTAGACCGTCTTCGCCGACGATCGCCAACGGTTTAGTTACTCATTGGTGACGGATTTAAATTTGGTGATGAAGATCAACGGATTACACCATTACCGGATTGCCATAATTGGTGGTTTAGCAAATCATTGACGGCGATTTCAAATTTGGCGATAAAGTTGGACGGTATAATACGTAAGTACCAAGCAAATTTGTAAAATCGGCGAGGAAAAAAGTTTTGGAAGATTTAAATGTAATTTGAATCAATTGAAAGGTTTATTACATCTGTTAACATTAACCAATAGGAGTTGTCCAAACGAAACATTCTCGCTTACTCTCTAATACTCTTGCCTGGCCAGGGCACGCTTTAATTGCATTGGTGTACAATAGTTACAAATATTACCTTTTGAAGTGAATTTAGCATTTTTACTGAATCGATCATGCCATTTTTCCGGTATTAATCCCTGGAATGCTGTTAATTGTTAATAATATTCAATTAACCACGTAGTCTTCTTGGGAGGAGTCAGATGACAGTCATGTAAACATCACGTGGTATGTTTGTTGATGTTAGTAAAATTAGTTATCTAGCAGAAGCGAACTTGACTCATGTAATATGGGAATTGAGATCTCGGTTCTCTCCCTAGAAATTTAATATGTAGCTTTCTAATCATGCTACATTATGGAGTAATCATGTGCTTTTTGTTCTTGATGTTAACCAATAAACCACATTAAATACAGCCTGTACCTTCAAGTCACTTCTCCCAGGCAACAATCTTCACTATCAAATAAATTATATTATAATCAGGAAAAGCAATAATTTTTAAATTAATAGAATTCACTAACTATATTTTTGACTTTAGACACGTTTGCTCAACCAATTAGAACCAAACTTTGGCATAAAACTTCGCTTGTAGTCACGAAGTCCCATATATAATTTGATATATTTAAGTCACTACATTTTTGAATTATGACGTTTACACGTTTCTAACAAAAACAGATCGTTAACCATTAATTCCCTGTTGGTTTTGGCTCAAAATTCGGCAATGTCTACAATATAGATGATAAATTTGTGTGTCTTAATTTACCCATCTAACTTTCTTCGTTTTATAGTTATCGTGTTAACGCATATTCAAACGGCCATACAGACAGATTTTGGCTCAAAATTTGATAAAAAATTTTAAATTTAGTTTTAGGTTTTTGTACAAAGCTTCATCCATCGAGTATTTTTGAATTATCTTTATCACAGACAGAGAGACGGACTTGTTCTAAAAATGTGTTTTTCAAATTCAGAGAGATCTAAAAAGCGAAAATTCGTCAAAATCTCGAATTTGATTTTTTTAACGATTATTATACTTTCTCTATACTACGCTAGCGAGAAAGTAAGAAAACGATTAACGTAGACGGTTACTTATTGTTCACCTTATTTTATATTCATTTTTGGGTGACTATTATCAAATGCAAGGGACGATGATAGAAGTGTGTATGGAAAACGATGGAGTTGAGGGTTTAGTTATATTAACGTTTAGTTTAGTTATATAAACGTTCTGTTTTAAAGCAACACTAGGACTACTTTGAGACGGACCGCGTAACTTTGAACCGTGATCAGATGAAGAGGAGGACAACTGAGTTGGTAGACCGGACGGATTTAGAGCGTACAAGATTCACTTACACGACGATTTTCTGGTGGATGCGGGCCACGAAAACCCTAAGGTTCCAAAGCCGACACCTTACCACCAGGTCTACCGCAGACCTAGGTGGGGTTGGGGGAGACGTTGTAATAATTTTATAATTTATAATGTAATAATTTCTGACACATCACTTCACTTACCAGATAATTTTCTATTGACGGAACTTCTAGGGAATTATATCGTATTGTGGTCATTTAACATATTTAAAATTCCCCAAACCTTCTATCTGGTTTTGAGATTACAATTTTTTGGCAACTTATGGGCAGATTAAACTTTTACTTTATCATTTACTAGGTATATGAAGTAAATCGTATATTAATAGTCAAAAAATTTGAACTCGCGATTTAACAAATCTCTACGTTTAACACTTCGATGAATTTGAAAAATGCGCTTTCGACATCATGTCTGTCTGTCTGTGATTAAAACTTAAAAAACGCTTTAAGGTCGATGAATGAAATTTGGTATTAGATCTTCACACCAAATTTGAAATTTACTGAAAAATCAAATTTTGAGCAAACATTCAATGGAAGTCTGTCTATCCAACAGTTCAAATATATATTAGCATAATAACTACAAACTAAGCGAGCTGGAAAGATAAAATTCTGTGCACTGATTTAACATCTAGGTTGCAGATATCTATCAAATTTTGAGCCATATTCAACAAGTATTGAAGTCTCCAATATGTACTTTCAAAAGCATATAATTGCAATAGTTAAAACTCAATATTATGCAATTTTCTGACTACAAGTATACTTCTACATCAAATTTTGTTGCGATTTTGTGACTACAATCTTAGTTCTATATTAAATTTTGTTGCAGTTTTGAGACTACAAGTATAGTTCTATTTCAAATTTTCTTGTGATTTTGTGACAAGTATAATTCCATATCAAATCTTGTTTTAAGTCGGTTGGAAAAATACATGTATAAACTTGAAAATGGATTTTTTAATACTATTTACTCAATACCAGAAGTTAATCACCGAAAAATTTGTCAAGGATAATACGATAAATTCTGTAAAAATGATGAGAATAAAAAATATTGATATTTCAAAACTGTAATAAGCCAATTACAAGCAAATAATTCTCTGCCTTATCCAAAGGATTAATTTTTTTCTGAGAGTCTGTGATAAGACTTTTATTCTACAGAATACTTGAAAATTTCAGGTAGAATACTTTCGTGAGTATAAAATTGCAGTCTTTTGATAGTTACCTTTTTATTTGGCTGAACAAATTATCTAAAATAGCGTTCTGATGCATTGGTCAAATTTCATTAAAATGTCCGGAAGTAGATTTTTTTTATATATATATATTTATTTAGTGAAAAAAATGCCAACAGACACTCCAATTATAGCTTCGTTTGAATAAAATGAAAACCAAAGAAGAAATGTAAAACTTGCAAATTTAGAAGAGATATATTACGAATTTAAAAGTTGTAAACTCTGAATTTTAAAGAAAAAACATATGAAAAATTATACGTTGTAAACAATCAAGTATATAAGGATTAAAAAAGCATACTACGAATTGAAAAATTATTCATATTTAATGGCAAAAACGGTTAGAAACAAGTTGAAAACGACTTGGTCTTCAGAAAACGTTCAAAAATTTTATAAATTGGATATAAAGAGAAGTTATATATGCCATTAAAATTAATTGGAGCATTTTCAAATACACGCTTGTTTATGAAAGTTCTAACTATGACTGCTGCATAGATGCGTTTAAGAATGTAAAAACAATCAAATAAAGATGAATGACTTCATTACAAAAAGACAGCATACAAAAAATATTTCGCCGTATTTCCGAACTAAGAATGGCAAATATTTTACAAGGAAAAAAATAGTAAATCTTAGGGAAAAAATAATTGATTGAGTAATATAAGCAGAATATGAATTGAGTTAGTACTGGCTTTAATAACTTTGGTTTTGTTTTAATGAAAAATATTGCCAAGAAAAAAGTTACAATATTCAATATTAGAACAAAAATATTGAAAATTGTTTGATGTAACAATCATTAGTTTTGTAACGGAAAAAACATTAGTTTTGTAAAGGGACAAACAATTGTTTTGTAATGTAACAAGCATGTTTTGTAAAGTAGCAAAAAAAAAAAAATAGAAGTATATTTATGACCTTTTGAAACTATGTAATTAATATATTAGAAAAAATTAATTTTTATATTAAAATAAGCTTGCATTAAAAATTGTACCGGAATCAAAGTAACATGATTATTGATTTAATAAAAAATATATTAAAAGGTTTTATTTATTTATTTTTAAGCTTTTATATTTACCAACTGAAACGAATTTCTAAAAATGTTTTAAAAAAACTAAATTAACCATTTAATTTCAGAACAAAATTTCAATTTCAATGGTATTAAGTGTGAAAAATATAGTACAGGACTTAATTATATATTTGAAAATACAAATCAAATCAGAAATTGGTATTTTGGTTTTACAGAGAAATTCTACCGTTTAATAATACAATAGATTAACGAATCATTTAGTGAATAAATCGCAGATAACTGCAAAATGGTCGAAAAAGGACAAAACTAACATTGAAGTCTAAGTTTGAACTATTTTTATTTAGAACTAGCCGCCTTTGGCGACCAGTCGGTTCGCCAATATTAATGCCGACTAAAGGGTTAAATCATTTTTATATATAACTTGGTCTCATAGTAAATTTTTCAGCAAAATATTTTAAGCTTCAAATTTCGATAGTCATATGATTCACTTATACTATTATGTAGGCCTTAAGCAGTCCTATCTTTGAAGTCCGCATCTCTCTCTGATTTTCTATCAGTGCACGTAAAATTCAGTTTTAAATTAAATTGAAAATGATGAAATTTCAATTAATATAAAGACCTCTTTACTTAATCTAAGCATGTCTTTAAATAAAACTAAGAACTGAAAGCAGAGTAGTCCGACATTGAATATTTATGTTCAATACAGAAATTGAAGCATTATAATTTTTTTTATAATTTATAAGATTTCGCGGAATTATTCAGCAAAAATTTCACAGATTAATTGTAACCTTCAGTTTTTAATTTTATTTTTAGATGTATATAAATGCTCTCCATAATATTTTTTTTAGGTTTATAAATATATTTAAAAAAATTATGGTTTAAATTCCTTTGGTCTTATAGATTCATATTTATAAAATATTCTTAATATTTCAACTTCTAAATAAATAAATAAGCATTTCTATCTTCTTCAAATCTGGCTGATTTATTCAGTTCTGGATATTGAAAGTTTAGAACAATCATCATTATCATAATCTAGACCGATTATTCTAGAGTAACCTTGATTGGCTTCTTTGAGATCTTGATAAAGTGATCTAAAATCGCCAATTTTTACCGTAATAGTTATATTGAATTTTTTATAAATTGATCAGCTTTGATGATTGATTTAGTTGATTGGATTTTATTTAAGGACTTTTGTCTCAAGAATTTATTATTATTTAAGGACTTATTGTCTCAAGAATATTTTTTTAAATATGATTCACAGAGCAGATGATGTATGTAAAAATTTAATTCATCAGCCTTTTTTTCCTAAATCTATAATTATATATTTCACTTGGACCAATTGCTAAGAGATTATTTATATCTCTCCCCAAAAAATTAAGAAATTAGATGTTGGGCTCCAATTACAGAAGATACCTTGTAGATGTTAAGCCATATTTGCCTTAAATAAAATTGATTAATTGGATTAGTAATATGTGTATAGTAAAATATCATAGAAAACGTTTCCATCCATTTATTTTCCAAAATTATCATGTTTCATATTTATTTCATTTTATATAGACACGTGCCGAAAATGACATTTTTATATATTTAATTTGGAATGATATTTGATTTATTTTTTTTCGTGAGAGAACACGGTATTGTTTTGGTAGAAAGTTTTGATGTCTCTGAAATATGCGGGTAAAAATGCTTTTACAAATTTTGCATTGTTAATTATTACGTATGCTTGTTTGAAAGAAGATGCGTTTTCAAATAGCTGACCTACTTTTACCAGTATAGCTTTAATATTACATTACTTCGTTGAAAGAAGATGCGTTTTTATTTCGCATGATGCATTAAAATGCGGAGAAAAATTACAATCACGAAGGTGAATTCTTTGATTTGCACAAAATATCTTCTTCACATAGCTTTTTTTTCTTCGTTTCTTTGAAATGACGTCATTTTCTTGCTTTTAAATAATTAATCTCGCTCTCAGAAGATTATCGTTTCGTGCTTTTCTAAAAATTCTTTTTCAGTTTTAGCTGTCGCAGTTTTGTAATATATTTTTATTTTGTATTTTTATTTATTTTAATTCTTTAATTGAATTATTAAATTTGATATTGCAAACGATTTTCACTTGCATTTATTGTTTAAAAAATATCGCATTTCCTATTTAATTCATTTCATATAATCACGTGATGAAAATTGTATTTTTCTGTTTTAATTTTGGTAGTAATTAACTTTTTTTAAAATCAGAACTTCTGAAAATGTGATGGCAACATTTTATTTAAAGCTGATTTTTTTTGAGATCCTCGAGAAGATAAAATTTTATTATTATTTTTTTTGCGAAATAAATTGTTGAAAAAAACGATTAAATTAAATGCTTAAAAATTCATTAAAAATAGAGTTTTAATTCGTAGGTCAAAACATTAGTATCATTGAAAAGCTAATTTTTTGCGCTTTAACTTGATGCAAAAATCAATTTTGTGCTGTAATATTTTCGGAAGTTATAGCAAAAAAACGTTAACATTTGGCTTATTTTTTAATTAATTAAAATTTTAATTAAAAATTCAAAAAAGGGCTCCGAGGTGCACATTCCCGCCCTCAAGGTAAATATATACCAAATTTGGTAGCTGTAAGTCGAACGGTCTGGCCTGTACATCGCCAACACACACACACACACATTGTGCTTTATTATAAGTAAAGATAAAGATAAGAGACTTTCATATAGACGAATAATAAATAAATTTCTTTATTAACAAGTTTGTTGCTTCAGTTTTTTTTTGAAAAGTAATAATTCAGTGCATTTTTTAAATATTGAAATATCTTTGTTTTTATTATGTGCTATACATTTTTGTTTATTAATCTTTATCTTTATCTTTACTTATAATAAAGCACAATGTGTGTGTGTCTGTTGGCGATGTACAGGCCAGACCGTTCGACCTACAGCTACCAAATTTGATATATGTATACCTTGGGTGCCGGGAATGTGCACCTCGGAGCCCTTTTTTTGAATTTTTAATTAAAATTTTCATTAATTAAAAAATAAGCCAAATTTTAAAGTTTTTTCGCTATAACTTCCGAAAATATTACAGCACAAAATTGCTTTTTGCATCAAGTTAAAGCTAATAAAATTAGCTTTTCAATGATACTAATGTTTTGATCTATAAAGTAAAACTCTATTTTTAATGAATTTTTTAACATTTAATTTAATCGTATTGTTTCAACAATTTATTTCGCATAAAATAAAAATAAAATTTTATCTTCTCGAGGATCTCAAAAAAAAAAAAAAAATCAGCTTTAAATAAAATGTTGCCATCACATTTTCAGAAGTTCTGATAAAAAAAAGTTAATTACTACCAAAAATAAAACAGAAAAATATAATTTCCATCGCGTGATTACATAAAATGAAATAAATAGGAAATGTGATATTTTTAAAACAATGAATGCAAGAGAAAATATTTCTTGATCGTTTGCAATATCAAAATTATTAATTCAATTAAAGAATTAAAATAATTAAAAATACAAAATAAAAATATATTACAAAAGTGCGATAGTTAAAACTGAAAAAGAATTTTTAGAAAAGCACCAAACGATAATCTTCAAAGAGCGAGATTAATTATTTAAAAGTAAGAGATATGAAACGGATTAGATGACGCCATTTCAAAGAAACGATGAACAAAAAGCAATGGTAAGAAGTAGAAGTAAAATATTTTTGACTTCGTGTATTTTTTTAAATTTATAAACAATAAGACATGTTTTGAATTGTTACTTTTACTTATGTAGTTTATAAAAATATTTTTACCTGCATATTTTGGAGACATCAAAACTATATCATGTTCTCAAATGAGAAAAAATAAATCAACTATCATTACAAATTAAACATTTAAAAATGTCATTTTCGGCACGTGTCTGTATAAAATGAAACAAGTATGAAACTTGATATTTTTGGAAAATAAATGGATGGAAACGTTTTCTATGATATTTTACTATACATATATTACTAATCCAATTAAACAGTTTTATTTAAGGCAAATATGGCTTAACATCTACAAGGTATCTTCTGTAATTGGAGCCCAACTTCTAATTTCTTAATTTTTTGGGAGAGACATAAATCTCTAAACAAATGATCTAGGTGAAATATATAATTAATGGATTGAGGGGAAAAAATGCAGATGAATTAAATTTTTTACATGTATAATCTGTTCTGTGAATCATATTTAACAAAATATTCTAGAGACAATAAGTCCTTAAAATAAAAAAGTGGCATTCCAATCAATTAAATCAATCATCAGAGCTGATTGATCTATAAAAATTTCAATATAATTATTCGGTAAAAACTGGTGATTTTAGATCACTTTATCAAGATCTCAAAGAAGCCAATCAGGGTTTCTCTAGAATAATTGACCTAGATTATGAAAATGATGATTGTTCTAAACTTGCAATATTCAGAACTGAATAAATCAACCAGATTTGAAGAAGATAGAAATGCTTATTTATTTATTTAGAAGTTGAAATATTAAAAATATTTTACAAATTTGAATCTATAAGACCAAAGGAATTTAAACCATAATTTTTTAAAATATATTTATAAACCTAAAAAAAGGTTATTATTGAGAGCATTTATATACATCTAAAAATGAAACTAAAAACTGAATGTTTCATTTAATCTGTGAAATGTTTGCTGTATAATTCCTTGATATATATATATATATATATAATGTTTTAATTTCTGGAGTGAACATAAAACTTCAATGTCGGACTACTCTGCTTTCAGTTCTTAGTTTTATTGAAAGGCATGCTTGTATTGAGTAAAAATTTCTTCATATTAAGTGCACTTCCATCATTTCCACTTTAATTTAAAACTGAATTTTACGTGCACTGATAGAAAATCAGAGAGACATTTGGAGTTCAAAGATAGGACTGCTTAAGGCCTACATAATAGTATAAGTGAATCATATGACTATCGAAATTTGAAGCTTAAAAATATTTTGCTGAAAAACTTATTATGAGACCAAGTTATATATAAAAAAAATGATTGAACCCTTTAGTCGGAATTAATATTGGCGAACCGGCTGGTCGCCAAAGGCGGCTAGTCTGTAATTAAAATTCACGATTACTTGGGAATTTACAATCTTATATCTTTAAACGAGCGATTTTCGTATACATATAAATTTATTATGTTTATGTCGGAAACGGTTCTAACGATTTGGATCAAATTTTATATTTAGATAAGATTTTGTTTTTTAAAGTTTTCTATATATCTTTTTTTTTAAAAAAAACGTGATTTTATGTGAAAGAACCCACTATATTTTTTTACAATTAAATATTGGCATGTGACTAAACATGACGAGTATAGGTGCGTATCAGAAATGGAGTTAATTTTGGGTTTTGGGCTCCCATTTTTTTTTTTTTTTTTTTTGCGTATTTGATCCCGCGTTTGCTATTCATCAGTTTCGCCAATAAATTTAAACGAGCCTTAAGATAGGATTTTATTCAAAACTTTACAAAAAATAAAAGATTAAAATGAAATCTCCTATGCATATTTCAATGTATCATGTCAGAACATCATTTTTTGAACGGCCAAGCACCACGTGCTCGTGCAAGTTAAATTATATTTTTATTCATTTTAATCGCTTCAATGAATGAGTCACTTTGGTATTGCAAACGATCAGAAAAAACTTTGTTTCGCATTTATTGTTTTAAAAAAATATCACATTTCCTATTTATTTCATTTCATATAATCACGCGCTCAAAATGACATTTGTCTAGGTTTTATTTGCGGTAGTCACTAACTCTTTTTTTATCAGAGCTTTTATAAATGCAATGGCAACGTGTTATTAAAAGCTGATTTTTTAAAAGTGCTCTTTTAGTTTCAAAAAAACATTTATTTATCGCTTACGGATTTTTGTTGGTGTCAAAAACCTCATTCCAAAAACTACATCATGTTCTGATATGATAATATTAAGTTTAATGCTAAAACCAAAAAGAAAAGGAAAAAATATATATGATGCATTCGGCCTGAAGACTTTTTCAAGGGTCATTTATTCTCAGGCAGGGAATTTTTCTGAGAGGGGTCTGACTATCGTCCAAATACCTGACCCTTCGTGACCTTAAAAAATATCTATATATGATGAATCAGACTTTTAACTTTTTTCTTCAATCAGAGCTTTTTAAATGCGATTTCAACGTGTTATTAAAAACTGATTCTTTGAGATGCTTTGAGATAATAAATGTTTTTATTTTTCGTTTACGGATTTTTGTTGACGCCATAAAGCTCATCCCAAAAACGCCTTCACGTTCTGACATGATAAAAAAAATACTGCCGATTGAATTTCGGTTTTTCAGATACTAATTTAATAGAAGCTATTTGTCTTTTCTGAATTAAAACGTTACTGAAGAATTTAATTTGTCTGCTTCAAAAGAAGAAGGGAAATTAATTTATAAAATTAGGAAATGAATTTCAGATTAACAAATCAAGACTGATTGAAGAAAAACAATTTTGAAAAATTCATTAACTCTAATTTAAAAACTCATCAGCACGTTAAATAATAATTTTCCAGTCATGAAGAATGTATTTGTTCCTATTTCAATCAGAAATTCATTAAAATTCTATCGACTCCTGACCGAAAAGCTCGAGCAGACATTTTCCGTCTCGTGTTAGGCGTTCATGAATCAGCAAATTCTGGAGTGTCCCAAAAGTTGTTGTATAAATAAAACTCCGATAGATATGCCGACATACACCGCGTGCAATATCTATTTTGCAAGCGTGGATCAGTGGAACCGTGTTATGTCTATAAAAGTCAAACTTAGTCGCGAGTTCCCATAGGGCTTTGCGGCGGGATGCTACAGATCGAGTGCTAAAAGCCTGGGAAAATTTTTCTGTATTTATTCAACTCGGCGAAACCCCGGGAGTTGTTTTTCAAAAATTCATTGGCTCTCACGTTCACACATATGAAATTTAATATATTCACGACTGCCTTTTGGAGAATAAGAAAAAAAAGATGGTGGTTTTTGCGATGTTTTAAAACTTGGTACTGAATCTAGAGGTTACTGAACATGCTAAAAGTATTGAATTTATAGGAAGAGGGGTGTTGGGAGAAAATACTACAAGCGTCAAAAATGATAAAAGAAACATGAAGAAAAAACAAAAATTTTGGTGCAAGGTTTGCCAGGAGACGAAGGGTGATTTTTGTCGCCAACTTCCTCCAAACGAGTCGCTTCTTATCGCCAAGGATTTTTTTTTTCCATTTCTCTCTTGTTTTGACAGTTGTACGTCATCATGTACATTTTGGAGAGACTCGCAATGATGTGAAATTTATGTCAGATGTCGTCAAGCAATTTATAAAAGCGACATGGGGATATTAATTTTTATCCCTTTCAGGAAACAACTTGGGATGTTATTATTATTTTTTTTTTGTTCGTACTAATTTTAATTTCGGACGTGTCATTTGTGCCCATTAGAATAATGACTCACTAGAGACGTCATTATGAGTCATGGAAGTCATTGCTCCTGTTCTATTTTTAGAATATCTGTCTTTAGAAAAAGAATATTTGGAATTTTAATTATGATTAACATAATTTCAATTAATAAGCGATTTTTTTCAAAATCGGTGAGAGTGACTCTGATAAAAAATTTTGATTTAGCGAACACAGAATGTAGTCATCTATTCTAACGTAAAATAACTATTTAATGTTTTTATCTCTTTAATATTATTAATTTTCATTATCTGTGAGTATTCGCCGACGTATATAAAATTCTCCATGCATATGGTCCTCATGGACATGAGCTATCATGAATATGTCAATGGAAAAATACAGTGTATAATCCAGATAATTCCTTTCTGTGGAATATAATCCAGATTTAAAATCCGAATAATTTCTATGGAATATAATTCGAATTCAGAATAATTTCTACTATGTAATATAGTTCGGATTTAAATATAATTCGGATAATTTCTTCTATGGAATGTAAATATATAGGTAATTCCCTCAAAAGAATATAATTCCGACAATTCTCTATATAGGAAATAATCCAGATTTAAGTACAATTTCGGATAATTCTCTCTACCCAGTTGCAGATTTCTATCTCAGCAATTCACTTAAACAGCTGATTTGAAAGGCTAAGGGTTCACGGACAGACAGACTTTTAAAAGACTTTAAATTGTCGGATGAATAAATTTAAAAAAAATCATGCCAATTCTATGAATTATAAAAAATTAGAACTACAATACGTGCTTACATTGAATTATTAAACCTATATTAAATAAATTACAATATAATTACTTATTTGTTATCTATTCAAATATTGTTTCCTTAAATAGTTACCTTTGCAATACATAATAGTGACGTTAAAAAATTATTATTATATTTATTATTTACTTATTATATAATTAAAGGCTTTATTTTTAAATAAAAAATATATAATTAATAATTGATTTTTCATTTTTTAATTATTTATCGAATGTTACACACATTAAATATAAATTTAAAAATGTTAGCTATAAAAAAAAGAAGATTAAAATAAAATATGCTTTGCATATTTCAATGTATCATGTCTGAACATAATTTCTTGAACGACCCAGCACCACGTGCTCGTGCAAGTTAAATTATATTTTTATTCATTTTAATGGTTTCATCGAATTAGTAGCTTTATTATTTCAAACGATCAGAAAAAACTTTATCTGGCATTGACTGTTTAAAAAAATATCCCATATATATTTATTTAATTTCATATAATCACGTTCTCAAAATGACATTTTTATAGGTTTTATTTGCTGTAGTCATTGGCTTATTTATTTTAATCAAAGCTTTTGCAAATGCGATGACAACACGTTATTAACAGCTGATTTTTTGAGATGCTCGTGCAGATAATAAAATTTCAATTTTTCCGCAATGGGTTTTTGTTGAAAACTCATTTCTAAAACAATACCACTTTCTGACATGATAAAAATCAAGCAATATTTATGAAACTATAATATAAAGTAATTTTTTTAAATCAAACACTTTTAAAAAATAATGGACATTGTGCCAATGCTGCTATATCTAAAACACAAATAAAATTATCCAAATATAAATTAATTTAACTATATATTTTTTAAAAATTTTCTTAAATAAAATTGCATAAAGTTCAAGCATTACTAAAATAATTAAACTAATATGAATCATTAGCATAATGATTAAGCAAAAAAAGCATTGAAATGGGAAATGAAATTGATAAGTTATTAAAAGACTGTCCCACAATGTACCCTGCCATAAATCGTAACAAGCCTAACAATCTTCTAAATATTAAAAAAAAATTCATTCTTTATTAGTTGGGATTCAAGGAATTTAAGCCTTGTAAAAAAATCTCTATCTTTCATTCTCATTTTTTAGAGTAATACATGCATTTCAAAATTATGGAATTTTAGCGATTTTAGAATGATGACCTAATTCATTCATAATAGAAAATAACGCACACATGCATTTAGATCATCGTTGTATGTACAAATTGTAAATGAACGTAAACTAAATTGTACACATATTATATCAATCAAGAATGTTAAACATTCATATGTAAATATTTAAATCCTGCGCTTAGAGACAATTGTACCACTAAATTTAGAACACAATGTTCACATGCACTTAGATTATCGTTGTTCGTATAAATTGTAAATGAACGTAAAATAAATTGTACACATATTATATCAATCAAGAATGTTAAAACAACCATATGTAAAGATCTTAATCCTACGTTTAGAGTCAATGGTACCACTACGTTTAGAAAACAATTTTCACTTGCACTTAGATAATCGTTGTTCGTACAGATTGTAAATGAACGTAAAATAGATTGTATCCATACAATATCAGTCAAGAATGTTAAACAACCATATGTAAATATTTTAATCCTACGTTTAGAGACAATTGTACCACTACGTTTAGAACACAATGTTCGCATGCACTTAGATAATTGTTCTTGCAGATTGTAAATGACCATAAAATAAATTGCATGCAAATAATATCAGTCAAGAATGTTAAACAATTATAAGTAAGTTATTTTAATCCTATGTTTAGAGAAAATTGTACCATTATGATTAGACATTTTTTGATTTTATTTTACCTGTATCACGAAAGTTTCTTTTAAGATAGTAGATGCTAGTATCATATGCTTTCGAAAGGAATTTTAGAAATATATATATTTTTTCCAATGTTTATACAAAAGTATAAATGAGAATTGCGAGTCTCGTTTTCTCGCTTCATCTCGGGCTCTTAGCCGCTGCACTTTTTCGGAACTCCAGAATTGTTGCCTCTGAAGAAAATGCTTCATTTTTACAGGAAATGCAACTCTAAAAAGTACTTCTGAATCGGTACCTTTTCAAAATGAAACACTCATCTTAATCTTGCCCATTACATGAGTGCATATAATCACGACATGCAGTTCGCACTCTATATATTTGAACTGAATGAAACTGGTTCTGTCTGTCGCTCACCTGGTGCCCTTCAATTATTTTGTGAGAAAAGGCATACTTACATTTTAAAAAAATATTTTGAAAATTCCATATGTTTTATAATACGATGATAGAAGCAAAAAGAAATGATATTAGATGTCCTTAAAGCTTCAATAAAAAATATTTTAATTGCCGATAAGTGAAGCAATTGTTATGTAGTTCAAACAGAAACATAATTGTAATATTTAGTATAAATATAATCATGAATTCTTATTATTAATAAGAACTATAAATAACAATAAGATTCTTATATAATAAGAATTTTCTTCTTGTAAGAAGAGATCAAATATGAATAGATCTATAAACGATTAAAACTTTTAAATATCACCAAGACGCGTTCGCTCATCTTTATATAAACCATTCTTTTGTAAACTTATTTCCAACAATAACTTTGTTGTTTTTATAAGCCGCTGTAGATAATATAAATCTTCGAAACTAAGCATTTTTATTATGAATATTTCCGAATTTTTATGGCGCATAAGAAGTAAGTGATATGAGGTACATTATTTTAAAATCTCAATGTTTTAAATTCCTTCTAAAATATACGAAATATCAGGCACCTTCTTGAAATGCAATCCGGAATCCACCGGTATTTATAAAACAGCGCAAAATGCGATAAACAGTTTGTCCTGGATAGTTTATTAAAACCCATAATTCTATTATTCTTAGCTATGATACTACTAAGAATACACAGGTTTATTCGCGAGAAAAAACATTTCCGTTTATATTTGAAAAATATTTTTAAACAAAATAGTATTTACAATACATTTTGCTATATCATTTTGAGGATGACCAAAATCTGAACAAACAAATTTCGCCACATCTGATGTTTTCACGACCTCCAAGTCTTGGTATTGATTAAAAACCGAGCTCTACAATAAACTTTTTATTTTATCGTATACGGATATATATCAAGGTCTGTATTATAATCTTGAGAAAAATTAAATTCGGGATTTTGAAAAATCTCCATGTTGCAGACATCGCCACTCCTTATGTCTGTCTGTCTGTCTGTGAATGCGATAACTCAAAAATCTTTCGGGTTAAACGAACAGTATTTGGTATACGGACTTATAGATAACATATTTATATCGAATTTTCCCTGGAATCTGTCTATCTGTCTACTCCCGATAACTATAAAACGCAAAGAGAGCGCTAGATAAAATTTCGTGTACAGATATCACAGGTTTATCATTAACACATTGATTCTTGAACCAAATTTGTTCAAGAATTGCCCGTCTTTCGGCCTTTAATCGCATATACATATGAATACAATGATTCATGACTGGTATAATCAATGACTTGTGCGCATGTTACTTTAAGATTGCGACAGCAGTTCCGTGCCAAATTTTGATTTCATGCGATCCACAAAAAGGCGTTCAAATTACATATTCAAACGATAAATTCAGTAAACATGTCAGAGTCACGCCAAAGTGTTATATTCCGTAATTATGGCTCACTAATGTCATGCAAGGCATTTAAGGTCTTACATTAAGTCCATAATTCCATTCGTGGGAAAGAAGAGGGATAAGAAAATTATCTGGAGACACAAATTCAGTAAACATGTTAGAATCATACAAAAGTTTTATATTCCGTAATTATTGTTCGCTAATGTCATGCAAGGCCTTTCAGGTCTTACCCTAAATCCACAATTCCTTCCAGGGAGGACCATAATTCCTGAAGCGGAGTGTAATGACTTGATCCTGGTCGATCATATAAACGGATAGCGTTCAAACACAAATGTTTTATTGACAGCTTATATACAATAAAAATCAACAACTCCTCATCTAGGTTAGTATGATGGGAAATATTAGCATCTGGGATAACAGTTCCACGACAAATACAAAGAAGCTACAGGCTGTTAGCGTATCCGGCTGCTGCGGGTAGCTGAAGAGATCTACGGATTTACCTCCAGCAGATCTTTATTCAAGAAACTCGAGATCAAGTGTCTCTCTTCAGCTCAGCTCTCAGCTCAACAGTTCAGCTCACAGCTCGTCTCGTTCAGTCTCTAGACGGATCAGCTGCCCTCGTCCTTTCAAAACCTTCCATTTTAACTTCGGTCAAACTCCGCCTCTCGTTTTCGCATTGGTGCGCTGGAGATGCCGATCATCCAACAATTCTTCAGAAAATTCCCAATGGTCAGCAGTTAACAGTGGGAATATTTTCTAATCATCCACCCTCCTAGCAGACTCTCCACAATCGGGAAATATTCACACCGGGAGGTTTTAATACTTCTTCATTCAAAGGGCCGTAAAGTGCATGTGTGGTTCATTATCTGAACTTTATTCAAGTTCGGGTGGTCTCATAGGAGAAATAGTTACATCTGGGTTTTTGACATGGTTTCCTTCTTCAAAGGACCGTAAACCGCATGGGTGGTCTATTATCTCGACTCCATTCACGTCCAGATGGTGACACTAAAGGGGGGAATTCACAAAGGAAAGAATCCTCTCACTGCTGGCCAGATGTAACAATGATCAAACATGTGTCTCTGAGAAAGGGAGGGAAATTTTACAACATCTTTACAGGAGAGGAATAAGATATTAACTGGTGAAACAAATTCGGTAAACATGTTAGAATCATACCAAACTTTTATATTCCATAATTATTGTTAGCTAATGTCATGGAAGACATTTCCAGTCTTACCCTCCCTAATTCCATGCGTAGGGTTGGGAGGGGAATAATATATTAACTGAAGAGCATGGCATAAAATTTCGTTCATTTAGCTCTTTTTTTTTTTTTTAAGATTCAACGAAAACTTTTGTCATCCACAAACACGCTGCTGCTTTAAATAATTATTTTGAAGATAGGCAGATGGTTTTAATCGTACTCAGTCTAACATCAACCATTTCTTTTATTTTAAAAGAGAAAGGGGACACTTGTTATTTGTCAAGGTCAATCGGGATGTCTGAAAGCAATCTGAAATGGAAATGTGGATTAAATTTAATGATGTATGGGGCCAAGTTGATTTTCTGGTCGTCTTCTAGGGAAAGTCCGCTCACACTTTTTGTTGTTCATGAAAGAAAGAAATGCTACAACAACTGAACTACAACACTTTTTTTTGTTAAGTATACAGCATTGTTCACACCATGCAAGCTGAAAAGTAGAATACTGTTCCATTTTTAAATCGATCCATTTAGATATAAAATAATTGAACCTACACTGCTACCGGATGTTCTGTGGCAAACATAAAACAATATAAACATGTTGACTAGGGTTTGTCAGTTTTTCAAATCCGATTTTAAAGCACTGTTTTTTTATCCAGGTAAATTTTCAACACTTAAAAATTGGTTTTTAAATTAAGAAAACCGGTCTGAAGAATTTATATTATTATGTAAACATTAATTTTTGTAAATTTTTAGTTAAAAATTAATAGGATATGGTTTGTCTAGAATATTTTCAAATTCTTCTGTATAAACTGATTCTAATAAAGAGCAAATCGAAGAAATTACTTATGAGAATAATGCTTTTTTTAAAAGCAAGCCATGGAAAAATCCCTTCATAAATTTATTGAAGACCCTGAGGAAAAACTTACAAATCCAAAATAAAAATCTCGTTATTTGAGGCAACGAATAAAAGAACAAAATGCTTAGATTTGTTATTTGATGCCATGAAATCTATAAAACCAAGCTCACTAACTAGAGAATGAGTATTTTCAATTTTACGCAATATTGTGTCCAAAATAAGAACAAGACTTAGCCACCGTTCAGTGGATATTTCATGTTTTTTGAAATCCTGTTTTCTTAGGAGACATTAAAAATTAGCGAAAATAATATAAATATTATTTGAAATTTTTATTTAAGTTTTCGTTATGTTGTGTAAGTAATATATATAAGTCACCCTTATATATATATTTTAATATTTTGACTTTGGCTTTGGGTGTTGATTTAATTTTTTTTTGTTATTTTATTATTATATATAAATTAGATAAAATATTTTCCCTTATTCTACTTTTTGACAAGAATTCGAAAACGGGCTTATTTTTTTTTTTTTTTGGAAACTATTGAATTTAAAAATCAGTTTTTCAAAAAGTTGGGTTTTGCATAAATTTTAATGGTGACATGTTTTTTGGTTTTATTCTCAGATTTTCTGGATTTCATTCGCGAACAGAACAGTTGAATTCTTAATCCCCAAAATCATGTTAATGCCCAACATCATGTTATATGACTCTCAAAATTCCTACCTCTTTTCAGAAACAAATCACCATTATATCTTGATTCTGATTCATCGCATGTTTTCAAAATGTAAGTACGTCAATCTATGACCCAACAGCCTTAGTTTAGTTGTGTTGTGTTAAAATTCTGCTTAAAAGCAGCATGAAATCTATTTTGAGACAGATTTCGCAATTTTGATCAGTTATCAGAAGACGAGGACGCTACTCCCCCCGAAAGCTTTTACTAAACATTCAGTTATACGATTATCTATTGTCTAGTTCAGCAACTTCTGGAGTGACTATGCTTTTATATAATTATAGGGAGCTAATTCTTAACCATTTCTTCAAATTTTAACTAGTATAGTTGGATGTCGATATAATTTTAAGAACGATAGACGCTTAATTTAACGCTTGTTAACAATCTTGAAGAGTACAAATATTCGATGAACGGATTAATCTTCATTAAAAGGTAATTAATGTTTTTTAAAATTACAGCATATTAGACACGTGTAATCCCAAAACTTACCTTCTTCCTTACCTTCATTACAATGGGTTAGTACATCTCTGCAGAGATTAATCAAAATTAACGAATTAACAAGAAATATTATACCTTTTATATTAGAGTATTTCATTCTTCTTAAGCCCTTCTTTCTTAAAAACTCATGCTAAAGGTAAGAATTATCGTCTTTTTTAATACTTTAGTAAATTTAAAATATTGTTTCGTTTTTAACGGGTTCGGATTGAATGGACCTTACTTGAGGACACCACAAATTTATTACAGCTATTTACAGGATTACTTGACTGGATAAAATCAATCCAGCAGTCAACAGTCACTTACAGCGTAAATGCAAGTCTTACGCTCAATAAACACAGACTGCAAAGCAGATACCGTGTAGCACAACAACAGTAAATCGCAGCGAGCTCAATAATACAACGCTAACAGCAAACACAAACGTAGCTCCCTAATAACAAGTGAAAAAAATAATCAGCTCATACAACGAGTCACTACTCTTTCGAGAGGAACTGCCGAATTGCGACAAGTCGTCCCTTATAAAGCCGAGCGGGCGAACGTCCAGAAGCGTGCGAAGCTTCTGAAAATACCGTGAACGATCCAGCGGCCACCAAAATATTCCCCTCGCCAAATCAACTCGGCTGGAGCGAAGTTCCTCGTCAACCGTCGCCAACGCTTTCTCTTTCGACGCGCTTTCGTGCCGCTCTTTTTCTTGTAACAATATTCCTATCCATTCTCGTCTCTATCATTGCTTAAAACATTTCTTCGTCTTGGTTTCCTTAAATGCATCCTTTTATCTAAATATTTTATGAGAATAATTTTTCATCAAAAGAAAATTAGAATTAAATAGTAACATTTTTTCTTCAAAATAAGAATAATGACAAAATATGTGACATATTTTTATTTTGTATATTTTGAAATAAAAATTTCTGAATGGCGCTCTTTCATTACTTCTTTCAATATAAAATTTTTATTTTTGAAAAATAGGTATATTTTAAAGAATAGCTTTATCATGAATTTTTTAACATACTTTTCTAAACAACACTTATAATTCTATAGAATACCTAAGAGTTATATACTATGCCTAGAGAAAGTAGACGAAAATTTTCATATTTTATACTTCGACTAAGACCACTAGGCGTTCTATAAAATATCTAAATATTCTAAAGCATGTCGGAGTCTTATATATTATCAGTAGCATTTTCATAAAGCAAATTCTTACATCAATAAATGATGTATATTCCATTTTTTAGATTTTTTTTTACCTCTACATAGCTTTTACTGCATCAAGAAAATTTGAAATCAACATTGACAAGTAATAAAGGGGGGAAATGTCAATTCCTTCTTAGGTGAACAATTTTTTTCATTTTAGTTCAATTTTTATTAAATAATTACAAGTAATGTAAATAATTTATCAAGAAATCATTGATTTTCGCAAGAATTAAACTCGCATTCTTCAACTTCATGTGAAAAATACTGAAATCTTTGCATTTTACCGATTGGATTACTGCAAGTTGATTTCAATTTCCCTTACAAACTGCTAAAATTCTATTTAAAACATTAAAAATTAATAACATTTAATTAATGAGAGTTTGAAAAAACTATATTAACATCAAATGAAATCTAATAAGTTAAAAAAATGTATTTGAGCTTGAGTGGATGAAAAAAAACTATTTTATTAACGATTGAAAATTTGTATAAGATATTATTATTATTATAATACTAAATTACTAAACTATATAAATATTGTATAAAATTAAACATATTTTACCAGACTATCGCGTTTTTTGGTGTTGAATTAATCCACACCTGCATGCATACAAATTTTACTTTAAAATCATCGAATTTTTTCAGCTCAAAATTTAACTCGCCAATTAGGAATTAATAGATTTATTTTGGTTTAATAGTTCGTTAATCATATTTAATATGTTCAACCAAATATTTACGGTAAATAAAAGGTGATTTTTTATCTAATTTTTTAACCTAATAATGGTTTAAAGTACGAGCTAAATATACACGATGGTACAAAAAAAACACAATATAAAGTTGGAGCAAATAAACAATCTGAAAGATATGTACCTGATATATTTCTAACCATACCCAATAATTAATTTCAAAAACATTAAAAATATTCGCATATTTTTAGTTGAAAAAATTCTGTAAAGGATTTAAAGAATTATATATTTTTTTATCTAATTTATATTTTCTATCTAAAATACCAAACGATCTCGAATTAAAGCTTCGAAAATCTAATCACTTTGTTACATGTTAACAACGTGACATACTCGTGCGTTGTTTGTTTTCAAATTCCCCGCTTTTAAATGTCACGTTTCATTAATTTTGTTTATTTTTTGATTCACAGCTGTTCATGTTTCATGCTAGACAGAAAATTGCACGGCTTTTCTCCAATCGCTTTCCGGGTTGCTTCCTGATCCAAAATGAAATAACGCTTTTTCAATTTACGAAATTTATATTTACGAAAGTGTTTATTTTTTACTCTCTATTTGTTTATTTAAAGAATTCTGTAAGCTTGTGTTTATTTATTTAATTTCAGATGTATTGACTCTTTATTATCACACGTTTGTGTTGTTTGGATTGATAATTAAATGTAGGGAGTTCATTAATTATTGTCGGGCATAGTTTTCGAATTAAAAATATTACGTAAAAACCGATTACTTATTAGTAAATTACAACTCAAAGAATTTTATATTGATATTAAAGTATAAAGCTTGCACAATTTGCACTTTAAAGGCATTCAGCTGAAGGCGATTATGTATTCGTAAATTCCAACCAAAGAATTTTATCAATGATATGAAAAAGATTAATGAATTTGCACATGGCTGCCATTCCATATCGTCGCATACGACATATGCGATTGCACAGCTGATTGTCCCATTGATTTTCGAGAACTACGAGTAACCGTTTCTTGTATGCGATTAACATTTTCCTGTGATGTGCTCGGTTTTCCCGCTACCTTTCAGTGTAGAATACTACCTATTTCCTGAAATTGCGTTATCCAACGTCTGATAGAATTATCCGAAGGAGGATCTTTCTTTTACGTGGTCCTGAAGCGACGTTAAGTAGTTATGACGGATTTAGTTTCGGAAAACCACAGTACACACATTGCGTTTTCTTGCACGGTCACCATTTTTCTTTATGTCATAATTACCCAGACTGCAAATGCACTAAAATTGCATTGTTGCCATTTAAAATTCTTTGAATTATAATTTACGAATACGTAATTGGTTTGTGCGTAGTATTTTTTATTCGAAAGCTATGAGGTACGGAAACCCAGACAATAATTAATGAACACCCTATATATGTAAAAAAGGGTGATCGATAAAATCCGGAACCACTGGAAAGCACTCGGAAAAACTTGAATGACCGGACCATCGCAATAGCAATACTGGTGGTAACTTTGGTTGAGTCCTAAAGGCCGTCACCGGCAACGGCACAACCCTTCCTTAAAGCTCCGTTCCAACGACCTGTCCTTGTTTCCAGACGAATACACTTTCCCCTTTTTTATCGTTATTGGATGTTTGATGCCTGTTCAGTTTACCGATGATTTGTAGGAAAGTCCGGATCGCTACCACAGGTAAGATTGGTTTAACAATATGTCATTCAACACATTTACAATCATTTCCGTAAAATTCATAAGTCGAAAGCTTAAAGAAGTACACCCCCTCATCGATGGTAGAACAAGACCCTTATATATTCTTGCACCCACAAGGGGGGGGCGAGAACAAACACGAGGCTGAAACTTCGCATCCCCAGTTACTTGTGAAATTGACGATTATAATTATGAACTCTCGGCGACTTTCAAAACAGTTCATCCTAAATTGAGAAATGTATTCTCCAGTATTATCATATTGCTTTTCCGAGATCAGTAACTGCAAAATGAAATTCAAGCAATGGAGAAAATAAACAAACCTAATTTTTTTAATCCGAAAAATGCGTTGAAGAATAGTCCGTCTGATACATTTTTTAGTTTAAATTTAAAAAAAAAATATTATTTGAAGTATACTTTAGATGTTAAATATATAACATTAGAAATTTTGCAAAGGGATTTTCTCTATTCAAAATGCTTAAGGATATTCAAAAAATTATTATTAATAATATGGGGTTGAAATAAATATGGAATAATTCTGAAATTAATTTTACAAAGAATTTTCAGTGTGAATAATAAAAAGTGTTCTTTATTTCTTTATACTAAAACAAAAAATAAATTAACCAACCAAATATAATCTAACTTGTGTCAGCGAAAAATATGTTTGCTGTCTATACTTACTCAAAAACATTGAAGATTGTTACAAAAATGTTAACATTAGATGTGGATTTGTAACAAGGTTTGAATATTTGCATTGCTAGATTAAAGGCTTTACGTTTTTTTCAGTGGCTTCAACAGTCCTGGGAAATTGTTCAGATTCCTCTCCCTTTAATTAATTATTTTAATCTAAGCACCTCAAAAATTTACGGAAGCTTTAAAGGACATTTCTGCAAGAAAAAATACTTATTCTGTACAAATCATGAAATTATGCATGTATATTTTATAATATGTATAATAGACACATTTGTTAAAAAAGTCCTTTCATGTAGATCATTTATTGATGCATCTTCATAACGTTTATGACAAGCGCCTACAAAATTAATTTATTATTAAATAAATTAAAGAACGCAAAGCAAATATCAACTTATCCTTTTTTTTTATCTTTTCATATTTTCGAATATTAAGTCCATGTCACTTTCCAATTAAAACCAAAATGATACTGCTACAATGTCTATTTGATAGAATAGAATAGAATCGAAAGCAAAACCTCTACATTTAAGTACAACTTTATTTGTCTACTTTTTTCAAGGAACAAAGTCTTTCATTGAACTATCAATGTCTATTACATCACATACTTACTGTTCAATGCATAGCTATTTATTATCCTAAAAACTGTTATTATTAAATTTAAATAATTTTTAATCTCCAATCTTGAAAAGCAAGATGCTTAGTTAAAATGAAGTTATGATGCAATCTAACTGAACTGCTCACGGAACTTGTGAGGAATATTCGAAGCATTATGATGATATCTGGAAGAAGATCTTAAAATAGATCTAGAAGAGAAGAGAATTCCAATTGGATCTAAAATAGAAGGTTAAATCTTCTAGGATAGAATTCCATTAGGTCTTCTTGAATTGAATTCTAATAGGTCTTCTATATTAATAAAAATGGTTCTCGAAATGCGTTGCTAAGCGCAAAACTAGAGAACGGCTCGACCGATTCGGCTAATTTTTATTTTAATATTTTCGTTAAGACACGAGGATGGTTCTTATTGTGAGAAAAAATGAAAAAACTGCGAGGAAAATAGTTAAAACGACATTTTTCTTACTTTCCCGCCAAAAATCTGCATTTCCTTCCCCCACACCAACTGAGTTAGATAGCAGGAAGTAATAAATTATGATTTGTTTGGAAAGAAATACTCGAAATCAGTTGATTTTCATTCATAGATAACGGGATGTTTAAAAAAGAAACAAAATAGCTGCTTTTATTATTAATCTGTATGAATATTTAATCTATGCCTGCTCAAAATATAATTTCGGCAGAGAAGAAAAAAAAAAGAATAACAAAGTGAAAATAGGGTTTGTAGAAACAAAATTAGTGAAGAAAAAAAAAGGATAGAAAAAAAAGAAAAGAAAAGAAGGATGTGTGGGTTTCAATATTATTTCCTCTGTGCGCGGCATTTTCCAAGCTGTTTTTAAACTTTCGCATCTCTTAAAAACCAATTGTCTTTATTGTTTAGTGTGTTTACATTTATGAAAATTTGAATCTCATTATTCTATAAAAACAGAATTTTAGACCTTTCCCTTCACCATTTAAGTAAAATATCAATTCCGGAACCATCATTGCTCGGATAGAAAGAGAAAGGTGAGTAGTACAGTGAACAGATCATCTGATAAAAAATAATACTAAATAATACTCTAAATGAATTATATGATTATCAAAATTTGTTTGGTTTAAAAATATTTTGATGAAAAACCTGTTATGAGACACAGCTAAATAAAATATTATATGAAAATTTTTGCGAGCATTAATACTGGCGAACCGACTGGTCGCCAAAGGCGGCTAGTCTAGAATAGAATCCTAGTAGATCTTCTAGAATAGAATTCTAATGGTCTTCTAGAATAGAATTCTAATGATTTTCTAGAAAAGAATTCTTATAGATCTTCTAGAATAGAATATCAATAGGTCATCTAGAATAGAATTCCAGTAGGTCTTCTAGAATAGAGTGCTTCTAAAATAGAATTCCAATAGAATATCCATATAAGATTTCAAAATACATGGCAATAATCCGAATATGTCAACATTTTGATTTATTTTTGTGACCTACCATGAAAAGGCCGGAATCGAAATCATTCGAACATGCAGTCCTGCTTTTCGATTTCGGACTCAGATTTTCTTAGAGTCGCCCGCATTCAGTGGTATATAGCAAATTTGGTAAATTTTTTCGCCAAATTTGGTAGCTTCAGAAAGCTCTCACCAAATTTTACAATTATTCTAGTTCAGATTTCGTTAGTTAATTTTTAATTCATATTGTAAAATATTATTTCTTACTAAAAAATTTTGCTTCTCCCCGATATACCACTATATTATCATTTGAGAACATATTGATTTAGTTAAGAGGTTTGGCTGTCTCCGAAATTTTTATCAAGAGAGAAAACAATATTGTTTTGGTTAAGAAGTTTTGAAGACTCCGAAATGTACGGGCATTTTTACCTGCTTTAATTACTATTGCATTATTATTATTATGAATGCTTCTTTGAAAGCAGATGCGCTTTTAAAAGGTTGACTTGCTTTTACCAGTAGAAGGATGACCTACTGTGACAGCAGATGCGCTTTAAGATGACAAATTATTTATCCTCTGAATTCTTACGAATTGTCTTAATAAATTTAAGTTGTGAAAGAGTCTAAACCGGTTTGAAAAATCACGAGATAATCAGATTACGCATGCATTGATATTTAGAATTGTGATGGGGTGTTTTTTTTTTTTTTTTTCCATCTCAAAATCAGTCGTACTCCAAAACTTTGTTTACCAACTAGGAAAATTGAACATGAAAATTTAAAAAAATTATCACTAATGTATATAAAGAGAAATATGTAGAAGGGAGGGGATAGAAACCGATAGAGAAGTATCGTGATTATTTCAAATGGGTTAATGGTTAAAATTAATTAAAACAAAGAATGACTTAAACATAATAATGTTTCCAGATAACTTGAAATTTGTGATCGTAGATTTCATTTTCTCATTATTTTATTTTCTATATAGAATTAGTACCCATTCATTTTCAAATAAAAATTATCTGAATTCAATGATGCTCAAATTTAAAGCAAAATTCGGCTATTTGAATTTTATTAACATATGCTAACCAGTTCTAAAAAAAAAGGATATGCATGAAATAACTCAAAGATGTGAAAAGTTATTCTTATTTGTTAAAGGAAATAAGTCTTTTGTACGACACAGAATTACTAATATTCAATCTAAATCTGTTTTGAATTCAATCACTGCATACAACATATCCATAGAAATCTAAAAGATGGTATTAGAAAAGATACACAAAGTGTCTGAGAGTTAATATTTCATGTATCGATGTGAATGGGGTTTTTTCCCTATTATTTATTTGAAATAAATTTGATTTTTCATAAAATTAAGAGTTATTTTTTTCATTTTGTATAAATTTAGACTTTGTTTATTTGGTCGTTACTAGAATTGGTATTTGACAACTAGGAAATAAAGGACTGAAGAAAATTAAATCGTTTATACGAAAAATATATATTTTTATTTTGCATTTTTTAATAATATAAATCGCGGTATTTTTATCGAATTGCACGAATAAAGCGCCTCCTATATCGTTAGAAAAATTCCTAGAAAAACTTTTTAAAAAAGTACATACAAAAAAAACTTTACTCATACATATTATTTACATTTTTGCGGTTTAATCCAACCAACGATCCATCAGATATGCATGACAGTTTCCACGTGAAAGTTACAGATATGTCTGGTAAAAATCAAATAAAATATACATCATAAACAAAATGTATAATATAAATAAATATATGAAAAGAATTGCTGACGCACAGGGGAATAGTTGAGTAGAAATGCGCATTGGAATGAGATAATTAGAAGCAAAAGATGCTTGATTAAATATGCAACGCGCCAGAATTCAGGATACGTTGAAAATGAATTATCGTGTTATGGAAATGGAGATTTTCCGATTAAAACGGTCCATAAATCATCATTCTATATTTAAATCCCCATTCTAAATCAAAGCATTCTATAATTTTCCCACCGTGGCCATATTAGTTACATTTTGGAGCAGTTGGAAGAACCATAAGTAATTATTATTAAATCTTTGATTAGATTAGCTTACCATTTCGAACACAAACTTACATAAATTTTTAAAAATATTTAGCTTTTAATTTCTTCTTAATGTGAACAAAAATGTTTGTTATTGATTTGATTTTCTCCTTTCTGTGAGCAAAAGAGATTGTCAATTGACTGGAGTTTCTTTTTAATATGAACAAAAGTGATTGTTAATTGATTGGATTTTCCTCTTAATGTAAACAAAAGTGATTGTTAATTGATTTGATTTTCCTTCTAATGTGAACAAAATTAACTGCTAATTGATCTGATTTTCTTCTTAATGTGAACTAAAGTGATTTTTAATTGATTTGATTTTCTTATTAATGTGAACAAATGTAACTTTTAATTGATTAATTGATTAACTGTTAATTGATTAAAATGGTCTATAAAGCATCATTCTATCACCATTCTAAATCAAATTATTCTATAATGTTACCACCGTGGCTCTATTAGTTACATTTCGGAGCAGTTGGACGAACCATAAAGAATTATTTATTAACTCTTTGATTAGATTAGCTGACCATTTCGAACACAAACATACATAAATTTTTTAAAAAATATGTAGCTTTTAATTTCTTCTTAATGTGAACAAAAATGTTTGTTATTGATTTGATTTTCTCCTTTCTGTAAGCAAAAGTGATTGTTAATTGATTTGATTTACTTAATGTCAACAAAAGTAATTGTTGAATTGATTTTCCTCTTAATGTGAACAAAATTAATTTTTAATCGATTTGATTTTCTTCTTAATGTGAACATAAGTGATTTTTAATCGATTTGATTTTCTTATTAATGTGAACAAATGTAACTGTTAATTCATTTAATTGATTAATTGATTAACTGTTAACTGATTAAAACGGTCTATAAAGCATCGTTCTATCACCATTCTACATCAAATTATTCTATAATGTTACCACCGTGGCCCTATTAGTTACATTTTGGAGCAGTTGGACGAAACATAAGGAATTATTTATTAACTCTTTGATTAGATTAGCTGACCATTTCGAACACAAACATACATAAATTTTTAAAAATATTTAGCTTTTAATTTCTTCTTAATTTGAACAAACGTGTTTGCTATAGATTTGATTTTCTTCTTTATGTGAACAAAAGCGATTATTAATTGATTTTTCTTTTTAATGTGAACTAAAGTTATAGCTAATTGATTCTATTTTCTTCTTAATGTAAACAGAAGCGATTTTTCATTGATTTGATTTTCTTACTAACGTGAAAAAATGTAACTGTTTATTGATTTATTTTTCTTAATAATAACTTAAGCATAGAGAAAGTATTGTAAACGTCCAAAAAAAAAAATCAAACTCGAATTTTTGATGAATTTCCATGTTTCAGACAGGCTTTCCTTAGTTAGAAAAAAAAACGTTTTTTTGGTTTATATCGGTGTGTTTGTGAACGCGATAGCTCAAAAACACTTTAAGCTGAGCAGTTGAAATTCGGGCTAAAATTTTAACCAAATCCATTAATTCATAAGAAGTCTGTCAGTCTGTACAGCTGCATCAAAATAAATGAAATCGAAAATTCCAAAACGCAAATAGCTATACAGGTTTAGCATCTAAAACATAGATTCTTATCAAACTTTGAAAGGAATTCGGCAGATTGTTTGATAATCTGTCGGTCTGTGTTATTTTTGCGTCATGTGAATTAAATAATTGATAGATGCGATTATTTAAATCAATAAAATTTGTGATGTTATCTTGTGACTAAAAGTATGTTGATGTTATCCGGTGACTACTAGCAGTGTTGGGCCAAATTTTGACTTTAATAAACATTAATAATTGGTTCTTATGTTGACGGGCTAAATCACTTACAATTCTATTTTTGGAATTTTTAGTCTGTTTATATGATTCGTAAGCAAACAATAGCATTTACTTAATAATTAAATTATATTCTAAAAAGTCCATTATTAGGTGTTTATATTATTCCCCTTTTTCCTCAAAACTGAAGATTATTACAATCTGAAAACAGAATCGCAACTACAATTCTTTGAAGTAGTAATTCAAGTCACTGCGTTTCCTTATTTATATTAACTTGATTTGTTTTATCAATAGCCGAACATACATTTAATCGTTTCAGTAATTCTTTCCAAGCAATAAATGAATTAAGTGGCAAATGGAGCGCTCGTGATCTTGACACAGTTGATAACTTTCTGAAGTCTCTATAGAAATCAATAAATCGTGGTGATTTTTCATTTAATCTAGAAAATAATGCAGAGCAACAAGGAATCAACCAGCTGCAAAGCTGCATTTCACTTTCTAGTATTTTTTTTTAAAAGTTAATTGTGGAAAATGACTCATCTTTAGCATTCTTAGCAGAAACTCCTTTGTGTTGCACAGGTTTGCATTTAATAGAAGTCCTTTTTAACTTATCTCTTATAATGCCAAAGTCATAAGTCTGATCACTTATATGCACTTAATCACATTTATTATCATGTCAGAACATGATGTTGTTTTTTGAATGAGGTTTATGGCGTCAACAAAAATCTGTAGGCGAAAAATAAACATTTTATTATCTGCATGAGTATCTCAAAAAATCAGTTTTTAATAACGCTTTGCCCTTGCATTTACAAAAGTTCTGATTTAATAAAATAAATTAATGACTATAGCCATTGAAACCTAGAAAAATGTCATTTTGAGCACGGGATTATATGAAATGAAATAAATAAATAGGAAAGGGGAAAAAATTTAAAACAATCAATGGGAGACAAAGTTTTTTTTTGGATCGTTTGCAATGCCAAAGTGACTCATTCAGTGGAGCGATTAAAATGAATAAAAATATAATTTAATTTGCACGAGCGCGTGGTGCTTGGCCGTTCAAGAAATGATGTTCTGACGCGATACATTGAAATATGCATAGCAGATTTCATTTTCATCTTCTGCATTTTCCGTCGTTATTTTCTGATCCAGTCACAATAAATCTGATTCTTCATTTTGTAATAACATATAATTCTTTAAAGATTTTCATAGTTTCTACACTTTTATAGCACATTTGTGCCGTTTGGCCGGAATGTTCTTGGCCAGTTGAAGCTTGAATTGTAATTTCTGTAGTTGAAGCAATTTTTTTTTTGCCAGAATTACTTCATAGACAAGAAAATAGAGATACTCATGACTTTTTAAAATTTGGTTCTTTTTTTTTCTTTTCTTATAATTTTCTTTTTTGAAATTGAATGACACCCAGAGGGATAATTCATTGGAAGGGACAAAATAGATCTGACAAAATTAAACATATTTTAGTATGAATTATCTAAGCAATCTATGCCATTTTGCCTAATGAGTGAACAGTCATTTGTGGTAAACGATTGTACTTTATGTTTATAATATTTTGCACAATTGCACTAAACTGCAATACCCGTGCAAACTTTGTATATTTCAAAACCTATCAATTGTTCCAGTTCAATTTCTTCACCTCTTCTTTCCATCTCGCTACTACACTTCAAAACGAAACTTTATTTTATCTCATGATGACGTTGGGGGGCCCTCAATAGCGGGGCCCTAGTGTGCATAACATCCACTACATCTCCCAAATGGCCGGCAGTGAGGGAGGGAAAGGGGTAGAGGCAAACAGAATTTATCACAAAATTTCAAGGAGGTCACTCCCATTGGCTTAAAGGGACAGTGCACTTACTCTATTAGACATTTTTGCGAATTTTTCCCTTAGAATTAAGAAATTTTTTTTTCAGAATATGTATTAAAATATAAATACATAAAATTTCTTTTTTTTAAATTTGAAACAAAATATTAATTTTGAACAAAATTAAAAAATGTATATTTATATATTTTTTAATTTTCAAAATATTTTTAGCAGCGAATCAATTTTTAATTTTTTCTATTATTTTCCCCGTATTATCCAATATAAATTTTATTTAGGATAAAACTGTGTGTAATTCCAATTAAATGCAAATTTTTTAGATATTTTTATCCACACTTAGTGCATTTTTATAAGAATTTTATTTTTTTTTCGGAACTAAAATGGACTTTTAACTATCTAAAAAAATCGGAATATAAAATTCATCCTTTATTTTCTGTTAATCTATTATAATAAAAATGCAGCTCGAAATACGTTGCTAAGCGCAAAACTAGAGAACGGCTCGACCGATTCGGCTAATTTTTAATTTTAATATTTACGTTAAGACACAAGGATGGTTCTTATGGAGAGAAAAAATTAAAAAACTGCGTGGAAAATAGTTAAAACGACACTTTTCTCACTTTCCCGCCAAAAACCTTCATTTCCTTCCCCCACACCAACTGAGTGAGATAGCAGGAAGTAATAAATTATGATTTGTTTAGAAAGAAATACGCGAAGTCAGTTGGTTTTCATTCATAGATAACGGGATGTTTAAAAAAGAAAGAAAATAGTTGCTTTCATTATTAGTCGGTATGAATATTTAATCTATGCCTGCTCAAAATAAAGTCATAATAAAGTAATAAATAAAGAAAAAAAAAGATCAACAGAGGACAAAAAGGGTTTGTGGAAAGAAAAGTAGTGAAGAAAAAAAGGATAGAAAAAAAAGGAGGGGATTTTTTAATATTGCTATTGATTGTGTTCTGATATAAAGTATTTTTGTTGTTCTTAAAAATAATAATTCTTTTTTTTTATAAATGCAACATTAAGAGCTCTTAATGTGTTAATGTTATTTTTAAAAGGATTTATATATTAAACGATTCTTTTTTATTATTTTTTTTTGGTGTTTAGTCTGTATGGATATTTTATCTATTCCTGCTCAAAATAAAGTCTAGGCAGCGAAGAAAAAAAGAAAAGGAAAAAAGGGTTTGTAGGAAGAAAAGTTATAAAGAAAAAAAATATATAGAAAGAAAAAAAAGGACTTGTAGAAAAAAAGGAAGAGAAAAAAAGAAAAGGGTGTGTGTGTCACTATTATTTCCTCTGAGCGCGGCATTCTCCAAGCTGTTTTTAAATTTTCGCATGTCTTGAAAACCAACTGTTGTTAACGTTGTGTAACTGTTGTTAGTGTAACTTTATTTGTTTAGTGTGTTTACATTTAGACCCATGCCACCTATAAGACGCGAGCGTAGCAATTTGGGCCGTAGAACTAGAAATGCTACAAACCAAGCTAATTTTCAATCTACTTGGACTGCACAACAACTTGAACGAAATGAAATTGAAAGGATTATAATATTAGAATCACGTGCAATGAGTCGTGTTCAAGTTACTTTCAATATTTCACGAACGGCAATCAGCTACGATGTTTCAATTGACTACAGTTCCTACCAATGCGTTGCTATTGGATCTATGAACTTAGTTTGCTCACATTGTAAGGCATTGAAATACAAGAATGAAGCAAATGGATTGTGTTGCGCAAATGGCAATGGGAAATTACTGCCATTGGTTCGGCCACCAGAGCCATTGTACTCATTGTTTTCAGGAATTGGTACGAATTCCATACACTTCCTTACAAACATACAAAAATATAATAACTGTTTCCAAATGACTTCCTTTGGGGCAACATATATATTTCGTGACAATTTCATGCCAACTTTTAAGGTAACAAGACTTATTTTAATTTTTATCATGTCAGAACATGATTTGTTTTTGGGAGGAGGGTTTTGACGTCAATATAAATCTGTAGGCGAAAATTAGTTTTTTTTTTAAAAAATAAACTTTTAATAACGTGTTGCCATTGCATTTATGAAAGCTGATAAAACTTATCATTTTGTTCATTTTTCTTTGATGTTGTTTCATTTTTTCATGTTTATATTGATTGTGTTCTGATAAAAAAATTATTTTATTGTTGTTGTTCTTAGGGATAAAAATTCTTTTTTATACATTAATGCGGCATTAAGAGCTCTTAATGTGTTTATTTTATTCTTGAAAGGATTTATGGAATCAACGATTTTTTTTATTTTCAAAGTGCTGTGAAACACGTACGTACGTAATCAGGCTACGAAAGCCCAATAACTTGAGACAGTACGAAGTCTGTCGGGGCAGCTAGTATTTAATAAAGATCTTTATTATCAATTCTATTTAATTGTTCGAAAAATTAAAACACCCGGAAAGTTTTAAAGATATTTAAATCTAATTACAATATCATTGAGGATGGTAATAAAAATGTGCTTTTTTAATTTTGACCTTTGAAATACCCTCAGTTTATAGAAAAAAATATAACACTATATTTTAATGAACATCTATATTAATAAAAATTGAACTCGAAATGCGTTGCTAAGCTCAAAACTAGAGAACGGCTCGACCGACTCGGCTAATTTTTATTTTAATATTTTCGTTAAGACACGAGGATGGTTCTTATGGAGAGAAAAAATGAAAAAACTGCGAGGAAAATGGTGAAAATGACACTTTTCTTACTTTCCAGCCAAAAATCTTCATTACCTTCCCCCACACCGAGTAAGATAGCAGGAAGTAATAAATTATCATTTGTTTAGAAAGAAATGCGCGAAGTCAGTTGGTTTTCATTCATAGATAACGGGATGTTTAAAAAAGAAAGAAAATAGTTGCTTTTATTATTAGTCTGTATGGATATTTAATTTATGCCTGCTCAAAATAAAGTCATAATAAAGTAATAAAGAAAGAAAAAAAAGAATAACAGAGGGCAAAAAGGGTTTGTAGAAAGAAAAGTAGTGAAGAAAAAAAGAATAGAAAAATAAAGAAAAGAAGGGCGGGTGGGTGTCACCATTATTTCCTTTGTGCGCGGCATTTTCCAAGCTGTTTTTAAACTTTCACATCTCTTGAAAATCAATTGTGTCTTTATTTGTTTAGTGTGTTTACATTTATGAAAATTAGAATCTCCTTAATCTATAAAAGCGTAGAATTTTAGACCTTTCCCTCCACCATTTAAGTAAAATATCAATTCCAGGACAATCGTTGCTCGGATAGAAAGAGAAAGATGAGTAGCGCAATGAACTGAACATCTGAAGAAAATTATACTAAATAATACTATAAATGAATTATTTGATTATCAAAATTTGTTTGGTTTAAAAATCTTTTGGTGAAAAACCTGTTATGAGACACAGCTACATAAAATATTATATGAAAATTTTAGCGGGCATTAATACTGGCGAACCGACTGGTCGCCAAAGGCGGCTAGTAAACATATATTTTTTTTGAGGAAACGAGAGAAGTAATTTCATGCTTTTGTCGATTTTTCTGATTTCAAAGACCACTGTCCCTCTCTATTAATTGAATTAAGGGGGGAATTAATGTGAAGATAAAATACAAAGAAAAATAATCCCTGCATAAATTTAATTACAAATGACCAATTTTATAAGATTATTGCTTAATACGTTTTTTTATAGCATTATAGAAACCCTCTGATAAGAAATCATTTTATAATCAAATGGGGAAATAGAAACCTTGAAAAAAGAGTAAAGACGGAAACTTGGGAGGAAAGTTCTTGGGATTGTCCATAAATTTTCTCTGAGGCACTCAACCCTTCGTCTTGTTTGTAGAGCAAAGCCGACAATTTTATTTTGTAGAGAAAACACGGGGAGGATCAAGTAACCAGAGAGGATTAGTGCAGATGAGGCTAGAAAAAGGAACGTTCACATTGTCGGATAGATTACCCAATTATATTTTTTGATGAGTGAGTTACGATTTATTGACTCATGTCTTTGCTCTGTGTTTTTAGAGGAATAATACAAAGATTTGCTTCATGAATTTAGTTGAAACAAAAGAAAGGAAATGATAAAATTTCTGATTTTGGAATTCCAGGATTCGAAAATTAATAATCAAACCAGAATTATTCTTTAGATTAATTTAATGTTCCAATATAATGCATTTTTGGGGAAGAGTTGGGCAACCAAAGAAATTCAAATAATTATTAATGCGAAATGTTTAGGCTTAACTTTAATCCGAACAATTAGAAAATTACACCATTAGAACATAATTAAAAAATAAGATAGTAAAACATTTGACAATTATTTGAATAAACATACTCATTAACACATTTTTATCAATTATTTATTTAAAAAATTGATTAATTTTTGTTAAGAATAAAAGATAACGATAATTCTTCCAACTATTTTGAAATCTATTCTAAAATTTTTTTTGCAAAAGATTTGATTCAAATTTATTATTTTTCTTTGTTTTCTGCATTATTTATTATATATGTGCTAATAATATATGTATTATATACGAGCTTACATATCGGTAGCTGTCAGCTGCAAAGAAAAAAAATCGCAGAAAAAAAATTATATCTTTTTTTTGTTTGTTTTCTTTAATATTATATGAAATGTACCCATTATGATAATAATTAGCGACAGAAAAAACCACAATTCATTAAAATAATATTAATTATTTTGTCATAAGTATTGTTAAGTAATTTATTGTTTTATAATTTTCAGTTATTAAAATTACTTAATTTGTTTTTAATTAAATAATAGCTAATTTTTTAAAATTTGCAAATGCTCTCTTCCCAACTTTTTTTTCTCCTTTACTAGTATTCTTTAGTGTTTATTTATTTGAATAAAATATATACAATGAAAATAGTATATAGATATCACCGCATTTCAAAATGAAGTTAAAAATAATTAATAATGAATTCGTTATATCGAATTTCAGCTAAGAATAATTCGTATGAATTTTGATCAAATAAATTCATGAAGGTTTTAAAGAGAAAATTATTTATAATTTTATATGCTAAAAATAATTTTATTTTTTATAACATTTTACCACATTTCGTGTAATATATTTATAAACTGATTATAAGTAATCGATTATAAATATTAAAATTGAATTGATAAAGAACCAAATGGCTTTAATTCCAATATTTTAATCTTTAAAAAAACCAATTTTCTACTAAAACTGTATTAAAATTTAAAAATTAATAATTTTCATCATTGCTTTTCAAAATGAAATTAAAAACTTTTAATAATAAATTCACAATATCGAAGTTCAGCTAAGAATAATTTGCTTGTATTTTTGGCTAAAAACATTTATAAAAAAATGTAAAGAGAAAATTATTTATCATTCTATATGTTACAAAATAATTCCATTTATTATAAAATAATTCCACTCCACTACATTCCACGTAATATTTATAAACTGATTATAAATAATCAATTATTAATATTAAAATTAAATTAATAAATAATCGATTGCCTCTAATTCTGAGAAAATTTTTCTCTCAAAACTGTATTAAAACTTAAAAATTAATAATTGCTCAGCTTTGCTTTCTAAAATGAAATTAAAAAAAATTAATAATAAATTCGCTCTATCGATCCTCAGCCAAGAATAATTTGCTTGAATTTTCATGAAATAAATTGAAAAGAGATTTATATAGAAAACTGTTTGTAATTTTCCGTTGAAAAATAATTCCATTAATTCCAAAATAATTCGACAAAAATCCCATTCCACTAAATTTTATGTAATATGTTTTATAAACTGATTATAAATATTAAAGCCGAATTGATAAATAATCTATTGTCCCTAATTCAAATCTTTTAATCAAAAGAACAATTTTCTCTCCTAACACTATATTAAAACTTTTTTAAAAAATAATAATTCAAGTATAAGAATGAAAATCCATAACGATTTATCGTAACTTATGAAAAGAGCACAAAATGAATAAAGCAAATATTCTCTCATGATGCGGAAAATAAACTTTCAAAACTGAAATATAAAAGATAAATATAAACTCTTTTATTTAAACAAATAAAAAAAGCAAAATATCGAATCGTCAACCGAAAAATAAATATAGCTAAGTATTTTCATTTAAATGAAGAGAAACAAATTAAAAATAACAAAAAAAATATCGTTACTTCATTAATATGCAAGCCTAAAATAAATAAATGTTTTGATAGTTGGATTGTCTAAGTCCTTCAAATGCGCAAAGAAAAAAAAATAGAGGAAGAGAAAAGATCAAATATATATATGAAGAGAAGTCGAGCGAAGAAATGATTATTTTGCATCCCATCAACGAGGTGTCAAAATTACGAAAGGATAAAAATAATAAAAAAAAGCAATAACCAGCCAAATATAGGAACCCCAAGCAGTTGAAAAAAGACAAACAAACCATCTCTCTCGGCCTGGGTGGGCCACCGGATAATGAGCCGTTAGGTTTTATAAATAAAACCCCTCGCATTTCCTCGCACGCTGATTGGTCGCAGCCGGTGGTCGTCATAGCAACGAGAGTGTTTAATTGACGTGTGTGGGCCGGACGGACAATACACACTTCTTGGTCGAAGTTGTTTGTTCTTTCTGGCACCCATTTATACTCTCATCAAAAAGTCCACTCTGACCCTAACCAAACATCCCAGATGACATAACATTCAACAAAAATTCTTAGGCCCCTCCCTCCTCAACATCCAATAAAGGAGAAGCGAGAAGTTGTTAAAAAAGAAGGAAAAACAACGGGGAGGGAGTGAAAGAAAAAGCAGAAAGAAAAAAGAGAGAGAGAGAGAGAGAAGGCAAAGAAATAACAGTTGCGAGAAAAGATAGAGAAAGGTCGTACATTTAAACGAGAGCGTTTAAACGCCTAGCGCAGTTAGCAAAGATAAGAACTCCTGTCTCTTCCCTGTTGTAGCTCGGCCAGTATTACTCCTCGAACGTCATGAGCAGACACTTGCCTCTTGTTTCTACATGTGGTTGGAAGCGATAGCAGCGGGTACCTCAATAATCGGCCCAATTATCATCTTCTCACTGCAATATTTGCTCATTTCGGACTGGATGGTCAATCATAGTACAACGTGCCGGATTTTTTTTTTAAATTCAAATGAATTTGCAATGGACGATTATATCACATCGCCGAAACAGTATAGTTTTATATTTATTATCTAATTCTGATATGCATCAGATGTATAAAAAGTGACTTTCAACGAAAAGGGTCCAAGAAGACGATGGTTATATCTTAGAATTTTTCTGTGTAAAAATTGGTACGGAGAAATATTATTACGATACCAGAAAACTGTTTAAGGATTATGAGTGTCGATTTTTTCCTGTGAAAATTGATACAAATTTTGTTTATACAAAATACAGCGACGAGTTCCAGAACTGTATTTATACAGTCATTGTTATCGTCTGCCAGCAACAATCCACGTGTTGATATAATCGTGAACGAGAGCAACTGCATCGGAAAGAAAAGAGGTAATCATTACTTCAACAAACACTTATCTCCTGAAAATAGATAACGTGAATAGGCTTCTTATCTCCGATATAATTACGACAAAAATCATAAGTCTTAATAACAGTGGAGAAACTATCATACTCGGCTGTACCGAAACCATTCGACAGATTTCTTATCCACGATCGGGACTTTTTTTTTTTCTTGCGGCTACATCGCCAGAAAAATCCGATTTGGTACTCCCACAGTTGTGCCGGTTACGCTCTTCCCAGCGAAATAGAATATAAACAATACCGGACTCGGCAGCTTTATACTGTTTCTTCTTTTGCGGGAAAACCTGGACCTAACCAGCTGTCCGGCTCTATCCGCGGACCTGAACAAGAACTCCAGGTTTGCCTGAAGCGCCCGGGAAAATTTTTCCTATTTTTTTCCCCTTCTCTCTCCGCCATCCACTCAAAATGTGATTGATATGTTTTTGTAACAAAGCCCACCCACCCCAGTCTTCGTGCGAAAGGAAACAGACTGAAGTTGTCCTTACAACTCAAAAGGTTTATTTTACTCCAGTGTCCGCCTTCTGTTGAATCTCAAAATACTAGAGGGACTCCTTTCCCCCGAGGGTGTGCGTAGATCTCCCGTTCCTCCCCCTTTTGTTCTCTCTTGGTGTTGTTGTGACTGCCAGGGAGAAAAGATCACTTGGTAATTTCACAGCTCACCAAAGATTTCGAGAGTTGCCGTGGGTGAAGCGATGTGTGAAACTGTCGAGGGGAGATTGTGTGACCGTATATAAACTGAGATCTTTTCGGCAGTCTTCAAAATAAATTTCGGTGCCAGGACACCTGTTTCTGCAGAATCTGTGGTGACTCGATGAGTCTTTATCTCTAAAATTGGACAATCGAATATTGATACATTATTCTTCACGAGTTAATTACTCTTAATTAGACATTGGTAGTAACAACAAAAGTAAAAACTCTACAGTGTGTGCCAATTACCATGAATAACGGGAGTGTTATCTTCTTTTTATTTTGCTTGAAAAACTGGAAGAAAAAAAATAGTAAACACCATCGCATTTCAAATTTGATGCATTCTTAATTGATGGTAATTGAACATTATCAAAAACCGCTGAACTGCTAATCAAGAACTGATAACACTAAAGAACTAGTCGTGAAAGATTACCAAACTGGTATGTGTCATGTATTTTATCAATCAGATTCTTGCATAATCATTTCTTATATTGTTGCCATTAAGAAAGCCGCGGAGGTTTTAGTACCAGAAGATTAGTGTGCATTCATGCGGACAGTACCCATATAAGACTATGGCCAACCGATATTTTCCGATTTTTGCTGATCCAAGGAGCTTCGTCTATTCTCCTACCATGTTGTACGGGCACAGGACTGCCGATGGTGTGATAGGGGGATTCCGACACCTGCCCGGTTACGATATGGGTCGTGTGCTGGCCCCCTCGCAGTCGAACTCGACCCACGAGGGGGGCCGGCCCGACCCTCCGCCGCAGAAGCCGCCCTATTCCTACATCGCTCTTATCGCCATGGCAATCAGGAGCACCCCTGACAACAAAATAACACTTGACGGCATTTACAAGTTCATCATGGACAGGTGAGTGATTTCCCCCCCCCCTGATATATTTATTCCGTTTTGGTTATTTCTTCCGTTATTATTTTGGCAAACATATTTTTAGATGCATGAAGCGATTCGAATGCCTGGTTAAATCGAATTTAATATGTCTATTTAAAATGCTAAGGAATTAAATTTAAATTAATTAAAAATTAAAAACTATTTATGAAATATATTATTTTCTGATATGTCCGTCAAGTTTTTGTTTAAATTAATTAAACAATAAAGTTTTTATTTTAGTTTAATAAAATTAAAGTACTTTAGTTTTTAGGTAATTGTTTGTTTGGGAGCAGTATGAAGTTTTGATGTGAATATAGTTTTGAAGTTTTATACTTGCATCAAAACAAAAGATGTTTGAAAAATAGCTTTGATGATTTCTTCAAATATTTGGCTAAAAAATATTTCCAGCAATTTTTGTTTTTGTTTATTTATTTGTTTATTTATTTAATTAGATTTCGTTGAATCAAATTAATCACGTTTTTAAATGAAAAAAAAAACCTCTTCAAAACACCAAAAAGTTTTTTTTTCTTATTTTAATATTCTTATGTTTTTAATTTTGAAACAAATAGAAGAATAGAATTTGTCCGTAAAAATTTTATGTTTTAAAAATTAGAAGTTTTTCATATGTGTGCATTTTTTAAAATTTCTTATTCAGACTTATTATTAATTTTTATTTGCTTCCCACTTAAGAAAATAGTTTTCTTTTCGATTCTTGCGATCAAATATTTTGATTTTTTTAAAAAAATTAATGTAAGGGATAAAATATTGAAGAATCATTAGTTGGAAAATTCGGAAGTCATTATAAAAGTTATATATAAATAGACCTTTTTTCCTTTCATCATTATCTAATATTGTTTTTTAAATAAATGATATGTACTTTTTTTAAAAGGGAATTGGAAAAAATAAATGTGCTTTTAGAACATTTGAAGTTGGATGCTGTTATCATAACGCTTTTAATTATAAAACCCAAGGGAAAGAATTTGAATTTTATTTATTGTTTATTTTTACTTTATAAATATCCTAGAACCTTTTTAATGCATTTTCTAACATTTGTATTTTCTTATAACTTTTTTATTTCATTAATAATTTAAGTGTGTTTTTCATTTTGAACATTTCATTTATTTCTGACATAAAATTTATTAGCTTATCAGTGTATTTTAAGATATTTATACTGCTAATTGATTAAATAGCGAAAGATTAAGGATCCATATAAATTTTTTTTATCGTAATACCGAAGTGTAAATTTTTATATAATTGATAATTTCATTCTGTCATTAAAATATAATTAGTATTTACTATGATTGTAAAAAAAGATTTAAAAATGAAAATATATTCGTCGTGTTATCAAATTATAATATCATTATTATGAATTTTTTATTTGACTTCATTAATTTACTAAGAACACACCCTATAATTTCTCACTCGTCAATTTTTCTTCGTAGAAAATTCGTAGTGGAACCATAAAAGCACGTTTAGTTCTCCAAAATGGAACTAATTTAAAAATTGTGACAAACGATTTTCTTTGCCGATTATATTTATAAATGCCACACTAAAAATATTAAATCTATTTACTATATTTTATATAAATTTGAACCATGTCAATTTAATTTTAAATTTTTAACTTTACACTGAGTAGAAAAATTGCCAAAAATAAGTATGAAAGATAAGGCGTTCTAACTTTAAAGCTATTTTATATCTGTAAGATCTTAATGCAGTTGTCGTTATCGATGACTTTTTTCTTCGCTTTTAAATCCTTATTCATTCAGTGAAATTAATATCCTTCTCTATGCTTGAAATATCTATCGATTTTTTTAAACTTCTGCATATGTTCATTATTTCTAAGTTGTTAAAAATCGGAAAATCTGGGATTGTGTAGATTTTGAAAATTTACAATGATTTTAGTGTGTTTTAAAATTAACACATTAGAAAATATAACGATAAATCAAAAAGTTTCAACATAAATGTTTTGCAGTTTTTCTAGATCATTCTACAACTAATAAAACAAACTAAATGACTGAATCATTTTGTTTGGGCTTTAAAAAGTTGGCTTAAAAATAAATTTTGCTTTTGTGATATCGTTTTATTGCTAAAATTCGTTTTCCTTTTTAGCTATTTTGTAATTTTGCATTATTGTTGAATGGATGTGTTCTTACTTGAATTTCAGTTCGTAATTAAGACTCCAAAAGAAATGAATTTTTGTATGAAATTTTTTGATTGGTGGCTTTTAAAGAAGTATATTTATACTTACATTTGTGTTTTTAGTCTGTGAACTACGAATATTTAGATACAATACAACAAATTTAGATTTAATATGGTAAATCATTCAAATTTCTTCATGTTATTTACGCTTTGAAACTCCGATCGAAACAATTAATATGTTTTATATCAGCAATATTTTTTTTTCTGAAAGTACTGTATTTTCTAAATTTTTTTTAAAATTACAGCCTAAAAAAAGGTAAATAATATTTTTTATTATAGAATAGACATTTAGGAGTTGATTTCAAACTGCACATCTATCATAATGAATTCGAAATTCCGCAAAATCTCTAAAAGTGAAGTGTTTTAAATATTTAATTTTATTTTATTTTGAGTGTAGAATAAAAACCTTTCAGGTTTTTATATCATCTTCACTGTCGAGTTTCTTAATCAAAATCAAACAGAATCTCTAAAACTGGTATTTTTAAATGTTTAATCGTTATTGTATTTCTTGAAAATCTTTTTAGGTTTTGATTTCATCTCCAACGAATACCATAATAAATTCCTACTAATTGTTTAAAATATTTACTTTTTTTATCCATTTTGTTTGAATAGGCGTTTAAGGTTTTGATTTTAACTGAATACTCCATTATAATAATAAATTCCAAAATAAGCAGAATCTCTAAAATGATCAAATAACAATAACCACAGGAATTATAAAATATTACCTTTTGATTGCAGAAAATTCATTTAAAGTTTTAATTTCACATGCATAATTGAAAATCACTATTGCTATTGAATTTTAACTTATTAATTTTCAAATAATAATTGTAAAATTTAACAAAACTTTTAAATTTTAGAATTTTCAGAAATTTTTATTATACCTATAATATCGTGTTTTCATTCAAAAATTAAGCTGCAATTTTTTTTATTACAATTCAATTTAAGTTTTTAAGATCATGTTAAAAATAAAAATGCGGAAAAATAAATTGTTATTTGTGGAAGTCCCAAAGAAAATTGCGTTCGTTTACGCCCGCTAAATTTTGAACAAGTTTGATATCTTTATATCCTAGAATTAGTTGTTAAAATGTAAATAGCTCTTAATCAATAATTATCTGCAAATGATTACTTTCATTATTTAGGTATGCAATGGCTAATTTACTTTAAATATCTTACCAACCGATTTTAATAAATCATTAATATACAGAAATGATTATGTATTTAGTTAAAAATATTTAAAGATAGATTATTAAATACAAAATAAACATTTTTAATTTAAATAAGCAATCTCCGATTTTATCAGCTTTCTTTAGTGATACGTGATTTTGGAAATAATGGTTAACAGATAAGTTGTGCGATTCAGACTTTTGAAATCAATTGTTCTACTTTTAATGGCACTATCAGTTACATATATAATTTTATAATTGCTAATTAACTAATACATTTCTATTATTTTTCAGATTTTATGCTATAAGTAACAAAAATATTGCTGAAAATTCCCTTAAATTTAAATATATTTTATGGAAATGTCATTTGCTCTCATCAAAGAAAACAACTTTTTAACAGTTATTTTAACACGATTTATTTCGTGCTATCTTTAAAGTTTAGCTGCGTTACTGTAAAAAGTGCTGTAGGTTTTATCGACAAAAAAAAAAAAAGAAAAAAAATCATCTTATAACGACTAAAAAATGCTGTAAGTTTTATTGACAAAAAGAGAGAAAAAATCATCTTGTAACGACTTAAACGCACTTCAGTTGCCGCGAACTTAAATTCGGTTGCTAAATTTTAAAACATTGCTTTTTCATAAAATTTGCATAGAAATAAAAATTTACAAATTTTATATACGTACTGCTTAGTCAAATATTTTATAAAAATTAGAATTGGCTTGCACAACCATCAAAAGTGTCATTAAAAATTCAACGAGATAGGAAATAGTTAAAATTAACATAGTTAAATTTTTTTTAAAAGATGGATATAAAGAAATTTTCATTTTCTTTACATTTCTGGTCAGACAAAAAGTTTTAATTAAATCGGATGTCACAAGCTAATATTGATAATCTGTTTTTATAGCTATTTTATGACAATAATTTCATCATTATTGTAGATTATAGAAGATTTTTTTAAAAATAACATTTCGCAATAATTTGAAATGACCTAAATTAAAAAAAAAAGATTTAAATATTTCGAAGTGCCTTGATTTCATAATAGATGTTGGCTTATTAATTAATAAAAATTTCTTATTAACTAATCAAATGTCAAGTTGTCTGCTAAAATATTTGATTTTTTTGTGATCTAATTTTCAACTATTAATTAAAATAACTAAGTAGTTATTTTTAATTATTATGATTGGCAAAATTTTGTATCTGCCTTCAAAATTTGCTTAGTTAAAACTGTTTTAGAAAAACATTAAGAGAAAATTTTCATTGTGTTTTATAGAAAAAGATGGATAAGTTCGCAATCAATAGAAATCACAAAGGCAAAGTCCCCAAAATTCTAAAGTGAAACTAAAATATCTTTATAAACATCTATTGATAACAATGAGAATTTTTCATACTTTATTTTTAAAAAGAAAGATATTGTAGAAGTTGGCTCGATCTCTCGCATCTTTCTCTCAGAAAAATATTTTTTTTAAAAAAATGTTTTAAAATTAAGTTAAAAGTAAAAATCTTAAAATGTTACATCTGAAAAAAATACATATTTTTTTATGAAAAAATACATAGCCTCATTGGCATTTTGGTACATTTTCTTATTACATATTATAATTTTTAAAAAATATATAGAACAGCTCTTAATTATCCACGGAATTAAGGTCCAATGTAGTTACGAATTAAAGAATCAAATTTTTATTTATTTCGAAATATTAATAAATTTAATTTACGACAGCAGAATATGGAAAATTAAATCTAATTTATTAATAAAGAGTAAGATTTTCCTAAAATAAAGCTTTTAAAAATTAAGAACTAAGTTAAAATTAATTTTCTGAAAAAAAAACGGTGAAAAATCAATAAAAATTAATTCAGATTTTTATTGCATGAAAGTAAAATCCATAATATAAATAATTTTTTGTTAATTTTTCAAAATTGATTAAATTTTATGTAAATTCAATTAAAACTGCAGTATCTTTTTCTAACGCATTTTGTAGTAAGCTCTTAAAATTTTTTTAATAAAGTAGATTTTTTTTTAAAAAAATAACGCTTTCAGAATTTAAGAACCAAGTGAAGATTAATTTTCTGAAAGAAATAGAAAAAAAAAAAATCTCAATAAAAATTAGCTCAATTTTTCATGTATGAAAATAGAATCAATTATTAAATATTTTTTTAATAAATCGATCATTGACGTTTCTTCAGTAATTTTACAAAAATGATAAGTAATACAAATAAATTTAATTAAAATTCTTCCTTTTGCGAGAATTGTGAAATTAGTCTCTTGAAAATTTCAGATGTATATTTCTTTTCTTTTTCTCATAAATGAAATATGTTTACCCACATTTACATAACAATATTGGATAAGATATTTCCGGATGCAATACGTTTACCAGCAGTAAACATTTATAAACAACTGTCAATGTCACTCCAAGTGTATCGCGACACGTATTGAGACGATACGTGCAAACGCTTTGTAACAAGTGCAAACAATAAATATTTATTTCTCCCTATCAGGCACGTAGGTTTGGGAAATTATATTGCAAATATCTGCAATCTCGATATAAGGAGATATTCCTAGAACAGTTCCGTATTTGTGAAGTGAAAAAAAAAAAAAATACACCGAAGTGTGTATCATTGTAGTTTACTCATTCCTTTTCTTATCTCTAAGGGCTTAACTAAAATTCGCATTGTGTACTGAGTAACGGCATTACTATTTACATTGAAACAGTTCACAATTCTCGAATGAAGAATTTCTTGGAAATTTATGAACCATTTCCTGTTTCGTAGCGAACACGATTCAAAGAATTCGCCAGTTAGTGATAAAAACGTACTGCGGGACGAACGGACTTCCTAATAATTATAAACGCATCGTCTGTTTGAAAATAAAACAATGCATACACAATTTAAAAGTCAACAGGATAAGATGTTTGGAACTGTTTAATGATGGGATATAACTGGATGACTAATAAGTTGTTTAATACGCAAAACAATATTATGGAAGTTGAAAAAAATTGAAATAATAATGTTAAACCTGCGTTCAATTATTCATTGTGTTGAAGCTGGAAAGAAATTACAATGGGATTGAATAGTTGTTGAATTTTAGGTTAAAATTCTAGGTATTAATTGAATGAATACGTCTTAGATTTCCGGAAGCTTCGTCTTTGTTAACATTGGATAAGCAAGTACAAAAGTTTCTCCTTTGCTTCATTTGATAAAAGTGTAATTTCACTTTTGTAAAAGTTATTTAATCATGTTTTAAATTGCTGAATAGAGCAGGAGATAAACAATTAAATCCAGCAAGAGAGTTAGTTTTGTAGAAATTAATGGTTCTTAGAAACTTTCTTATTTTTGTTATGAATGCCAGGAATTGAATGGAATTATTTGAGTAAAAATCATCAACTAACTTTTTTTTTTTGGATTTCGAATTCATTACAGGTAACCGGATTGTAAACCACATCTACATATTAAAAAATTCCAGCTTAACTGATTAATTTTTTTATTAACAAACAAGGATAATTGATAAGTTTAAACGCATATTGTTAGGAAGTATGTATTTGGAAAACAATTGTAATATTGGGTATTTAGAGTTGATTATTATAAACTGCATTTAAATGAGTTGGTACTTGCTGTTGCAAACTACTGTTTCTTATGGTTCTTGATATGGACAAACTTCTCTGAGGTAGTCAGCGATATAAGCCTAATCAGTGTCGTCTCTTGATTTGTAGTAGCCACAACTAGGGGAAAAAGAGTACGACTTTTGCTACTCACTCATCACATTCGCTTGCACAATCCCTTTTCACAGAGGGCCACATTCACACGCCTTACAAACAGAACACAGAATAACCGTGCCCGAACAGGGATTCGAAACCTGAAGCCCAGATCACGGGCAGGACGCGCTACACCTAAACCAACTAACCAATAGGTATAATTAGGATAATATACCAAAGGCAATTACTTAAGGGAAGCTATATCTCAAAGTGTAATCATTTATTACAATTAAGAATAACAGTAGAATTCAATTACCTGTTTTATTTTATAAGCATGATTTCAGGAAAAGTATTAAAATATTTTAATAATCAATACTTATTAAAAGCCCAGATTGAGAAGAAGCAGGAAATATATTTTACTATATATATAATTTTATTTTCACTTTAAATAGAAATTTATTAGAAACATTGCTGCACACAATGTTTGATATAAAATAATTAGTTAACTTTTATTTAACTACAAGACTTGATGACTGTTGCCGAATTTACTTATCTCGGATTGACAAGTTCATGTCCCACGTTTACTCCGAATTAGATTTATAAATAAATAAATAAAATGAAAATAAACTAGGTTTAATTTTTAAAAATTAGTTTTTAAATTTATTTTTATGAAGTAAGATGAAACTATAATTCTACTGCATTTTTATTGCCCGTAAATAATGCTCTCCCTACATAAATAGGAGGAATAAAATAACTTAATAAAGAATCGGTAATGGAATTTTAACTTAGATTAACCCAGTAACACTAACTAAAAATACATTATGCGGCTACCGAATGACAAACTTCCCAAAAATTTCCATATTAACTAACCATACTGATTTAGATATTAAAACATAATTTCGACGTGGTGCAGATAATTATGCATTAAAGATACAAACTAGTTAAATGGGATTTCACATAGCTAATTAAAAATAAACATTCTTTATTTGTATGCTTATAAAAGTTGAGTATGCCAAATTAACAAATTATATAGCAAATACCAATTACCAATTTATATAGCAAATAAAAATGATACTTTATCATTTAGAAATTCTAATAAGTAACTACTAATTTCTACAAGACATTTTAAATTTCATTAACTTTAAATTTGAGACTAAATTACAACTGTTATCACAGCTATTCCTTTTCATACGAGAATTTAACAATACATAGTAATGTAGAATGTTACCTTATTTATTTTTGCATATCCGCTGAATATGCCTAAAATCTCGCGTACGAATTTAAAACACTAAAGAACATCTTTTACCCTTTTGCATTCTCGCCCTTATTTTTAAACCAGTACACAAAGAGTTCTTCGTTATTTGAATACCAAATTGATAATTTCTAAAAATTGAATATAATATTCACTTGAAAATTAAATGTAAAAAAAAAATGTCGAGATCACAAATAAAAATTGTCATGTTGGCAATTTTTTTCAATTTGGTACTTCATTTGATCATAATTTATTTTGAACAGAAAAAAAATTATTTCGTAATATTTTCTATAAGATTTGATATGGAAAATAAGTGACCTACTAATAAGTGAACTATATTTATAAATTATCAGTTATTTCAAGAAATGCTCTTTTTTGGAGTAGTATTCACATTTCGGTAATAGTTTTATTGTTAATGTACGATAAGACTTCTCGTATGCTAAGATATCTCAATTTTGACATAATTACTGTTCAGTTAGCAAATAATTAGCTTGAGTTCATTAAAAAATTAACTAGCCAATGTGAATTTTCATTCTGACTATAACTGTACGTAGAACACATAAAATATGGTCATTGTAATATACTAACGTATCTGAATCAGCCCGAAGGGAAAAAAATTAAAGCGATGGCATTCTTGTATATTTTTCTTTTCTTCCTTTTTTCTCTCATTTTGGGGTGTTAACAGCAAATAATCATCTTTATTTCAGAATTAATTTAATTTAATTATCAGATATCGTCCGTTAGACCTAAGAAACTGTCCGGATTTGAACAACTGAAAATATGATAATTTAGATTTAAGTAATTTATTTATTATTTCTAAACTTAATTTTTTAACAGAAAAATTTTCATTGATTATAATTGTTTATACTGTTTATAAAAAAAAATAAATTTCAGAATCACGTATTGTACACAGAATTGCATGTTAATGCATAACAGTTGTTTAAATATGTGATTTTACAAATCTTGAAAAGCGTATCAATTTTTATTTAATTCGCACATAAACGTTCACACAACTTCTAGATCAGTGCCTATTAAGATTTCGTGGAAATTAATTTCCAAATGCAAAATATTTATGAATGCCGTCAATAAAATGTCACTTATTTTTATTTTCGATATTATAATCAGAAGATAAAATTGCTCGTTAAGTTTAAATTCTTTCTATTTTTTAAAAAAAGTATTTATTGAATATGATTAATGTATGTACGTTTTCTTCTTCTATTAAACATTTATCTAACGCAATGCAGAAAATTAATCAATGACAGGCAAATAACAAATATCTTTGAAATGAACGGTTAATACAAAATGTGTATTTTTTAAAATTAAGTTTTTGAACGGAAAATTCGAAATTTAGAAAAAGTTGTAACTTTTGTATTATAAAAGTATTTAATAAATAATTCCATAATGAATATTTTATTCATATTTCGATAAGTTTAACTCAATAACATGTGTTATAAGTAAAAAAGCCAAAATTAGAAATGCTGATCTAAAAAAGGCTTTTAATATATATTTAGCGAAAGATTTTCTAATGTATATCTACTTAATTCATATCAGTGGCACCTTTTACAATTTCAGGCTTCAAGGCTCTAATAAGAAAGAGTATTATTAGTTCTTAGTAAATACAAAAAGGGAGTAAAGCAGTAACATCTTAAGTTTTTATTAGAAGAAAGGAGCAAATGCAATATTTATTATTATATAATAATATGGTAATATTAACTATAAAACAAAATTAATGTTTTCCTTCTTACTAATATCTGTATTTTTTGCCTTTAAAACAAATAATTTTTTATTTAATATCTCCTAAGCTTAATGGTAATTTCTAAATTGATCAATGATATAGTTGTTCGATATTGTGTTCCGTTATTCTTTAGTTGATTTTTTAAACTCAATAAATAAGGTTGCGTTTGGTTATTTCTGGGTTGGGTCTAATAAATAAAAATCACTAACTAATATCGAAAAGGGTTTTTTTACAAACATTTATACATTTTAAAATTTAATTAATGTATTTGTTCTCGAATTATCTAATTACATAACTATAATTTTTGATCATTCAGAATGCAAAGCGTGGAGGCAATATTGTAAATAAATAAGTATTGTTTGATTTATGATAATCTGAAAGATGAAAAAAAAAAATTCCACATTTACTGAATAACTTAATGTGACAATAATCAATGTGCGCAAAGTGAAAAAGAATTATGCTGGATTTTTAAACCTACCAACCTAAAATTTTCAAAGCCAAGAGTATAATGCTAGGCCATAGTTACTCCCAAGTCATTCCAGAGTAATTCTTCTCTTAAAATTTTGTCTCTTAAAATTTTGACGGAATGTCTCTTAAAATTTTGACGGAAAAAAGCTACAAATGATACGTAGAAAATAGAAAAAGCTGCTATAAAACTTTTAGTGGGGAATTAATTAAAAAATAAAAAATTGATGTATTCAGATTTGTCTGAATAATTAAATTATTAATACTTTTACGATACAAGAATATGAATTGCATTTTTTAGTTCCCCCGGTTCGCCTCTGACAACAAGCTTGTTCGGTAAGAGCTAAAGTTTTCTTCGCTCCACGCTAATTAAATTTATACGAAAGGCATTTATTTAAAACTTGCTTACAAACTGTCAATTACCCCTAAAATAAAATAAAGACAGAAAAAAGTTTTTAACAAAATTCGTATCAAAGAAAGCTATTTTCAATCTTAATTTTAACATTGGAAACAGCATGTAATTTAATGATTTGAAACGATAATAAAATTAATTAAATTCCCTCCAGCTTTTTATAATGATTAAATTTAGGGAAAAAAATGTGAAAATCAAGATAGCATCATTCATATGGAATTTTTATGAATTTTTTATGTTAAAATTATTTTTGTAAAATAATATTCTCAGAAGTTATTGATTAAGAGACAAAAAAAAGCATGCTTACTTTTTAATTTAAAAAATATTTTATTTATGTATTTACTTTTAAAGACCACAACTACCAAATTTCAGATGAATTTCTGATTTTCCAAGATCAGGATAAAAATGCAATTTTATATAAAAAAAAATGCTCAGAAATATCATTCATTATATTTAGTGAGATTGAATATTTCTTGAATTCCCATATCAGGCTAGGCCGGACATCTTTGAGAAAGTTGATTTTTGAATTTCGTTAAAAAATTTATCCCGAACCGCCTAGTACTTTCCTTAAATATTTTTAAAATCTTCTTTCAGGAAATGTTGAATAAAATACGTTTGTGCAGCATCATTGTCAATAGTAAAGTTAATAAATATTCCGAATAATCTGAGAGTTTCAATTTTTGATATCACCCACGTCTTTTTATATATATACTGTGTCCCTAGATGAAATTCAGTTATAGTCCTTTCTTGTAAAATTGTTTATTTTTGGAATTCTAATTTTTTTACGGACAAGTTTGACTGATTTCAGAATCAGCATATTGCTCATCTTTTTTCCAGTTTTCAATGGTTTCCCATATTAAACTGGAAAGTAAATTCAGAACTATACCATATCTATCTATCTGTCTATATCTATATATACTGCAAATATTAAATAACATATTTCGTTTAATCGAATTAAATGGTTATTTTTAATTTCCTCGAATAGGGAAACTGTCTACTAAATATTAATTCAAAATAATGTTTAACATTTTAATAAAAAAAAGATTAAAATGAAATCTGTTATGCATATTTCAGTGTATCATGTCAGAACGTAATTTCCTGAACGGCCAAGCATCACGTGCTCGTGCAAGCTAAATTATATTTTTGTTCATTTTAATTGCTTCATTGAATGAGTCACTTTAGCATTGCAAACGATCCAAAAAACTTTTATCTCGCATTTATTGTTTCAAAAAAATATTCAATTTCTTATTTATTTCATTTCATATAATCATGTCCACAAAATGACAATTTTCTGGGTTTTATTTGCTGTAGTCATTAGATTATTTTTTTTATCAGAACTTTTGTGAATGTAACGGCAGCCCGTTATTAAAAGCTGATTTTTTGAGATGCTCGTGTTGACAATAGAAATTTTATTTTTCGTCTACTTATTTTTGTTGACGCCAAAAACCTCATTCCAATAACAACATCATGAGCTGACATGATAATATAGTTTCGGAAAACTGTTTTTCAGACTAAATATAACTGATCATAGCTCGTAATCAATCATCAATGCTCGCAATTTTTTCCGAAACCTTATAATAAGAGAAATAAGGATTAACATATTAATAAAAATGTAGTTTTGAATAATTTTTCTCTAGACGAAATATGATACTTATCATATCAATGCTCGTAATTTTTTCCGAAATATTGATTATGAATAAAAATAATAAATAACATTTTAATAAAAAATTTGAATAACTCTTCTTTACACAAAAGGTAATACTTATTTCCTAAGCGTTATTAAGAATAATAAAAATGGAGCTCGAAATGCGTTGCTAAGCGCAAAACTGGAGAACGGCTCGACCGATTCGGCTAATTTTTTGTTTAATAGTTTCGTTAAGACACGAGGATGGTTCTTATGGAAAGAAAAAATGAAAAAACTGCGAGGAAAATAGTTAAAACGACACTTTTCTAACTTTCCCGCCAAAAATCTGCATTTCCTTCCCCCACGCCAACTGAGTGAGATAGCAGGAAGTAATAAATTATGATTTGTTTAGAAAGAAATGCGCGAAGTCAGTTGGTTTTCATTCATAGATAACGGGATGTTTAAAAAAGAAACAAAATAGCTGCTTTTATTATTAGTCTGTATGAATATTTAATCTATGCCTGCTCAAAATAAAATTTCGGCACGGAAGAAAAAAAAAAGAATAACAAAGTGAAAATAGGGTTTGTAGAAACAAAATTAGTAAAGAAAAAAAGGATAGAAGAAAAAAAAAAAAAAAGGATGTGTGTATATCAATATTATTTCCTCTGTGCGCGGCATTTTCCGAGCTTTTTTTAAACTTTCGCATCTCTTAAAAACCAATTGTCTTTATTGTTTAGTGTGTTTACATTTATGAAAATTTGAATCTCATTATTCTATAAAAATGTAGAATTTTAGACCTTTCCCTCCACCATTTAAGTAAAATATCAATTCCGGGACAATCATTGCTCGGATACAAAGAGAAAGATGAATAGCACAATGAACAGAACATCTGAAGAAAATAATACTAAATAATACTCTAAATGAATTATATGATTATCAAAATTTGTTTGGTTTAAAAATATTTTGAAGAAAAACCTGTTATGAGACACAGCTAAATAAAATATTATATGAAAATTTTAGCGAGCATTAATACTGGCGAACCGACTGGTCGCCAAGGGCGGCTAGTTAAGAATAAAAATCCATAATGCAACCAAAAGAAATGAAATACTTCATAATACTTCATATATCATAATACTTCAGAAATAAAATACTTTATAATTCTCAAATATATACTTCATAAATTACCTTTTATTTTTTATGGAAATCAGATGATTTGCAATTCATAAATTATTCTTGAAATAGACTCAATTTTTTTCTTGGTATTATTTCATGTTCAGTTCTTGTTAAATTAAGTTATTAGATATCATATCAGCGTTATATCTGTGTTTAATGGTATACAATTTGTTTCCCCCCTCTAGATTTGTTCTCATAAAACAGGATCAATTTTCAAATTCTCAAACATATTAGGGAATAATCCACATCATCGGAAATTAAAAAGAAAGTCGAAATTATATTAAGCCTTTTCGTTATTTATTTATTTACATTAAAAAATAAAACTGATAAATCAATTTATCCTCCATATTTTCTCAATATTTGTATTTAGTTTAAAAATTGCTTATTTATGTAAAAATTATTTACAAAATGGGTATAAATTACAAATAAAAACTTTTTTTCATATTTGAAAAGAATGTTTAGATTAACACTCATATTTATCAAAATTGATCTAAATATTTTATAAACACATTTCGTTTATTCCCAAAGGTCAATTAAAACGTGTTTAGATTTTTGAAGATTGGCGATAATTGATATCAATAATTACAAGATTTGTTTAACTTACTTACCACTAACTTTGATTTGATGATCTTCATTTCACATTAAGTATTTTTTTTCCTCACCTTATCTTGTTTCTTGTTGAATTTATGCTGAAACGACGAAAAGATTTTTTTATCTCTAAATGCATCTTAAAAGTTAAGGTTACATATGTACTTACTTCATAGTGATAATTTTATGTAAGAAAATTTTAGTTATAGCGTTTATCAATTGTGATTTTTTACTGTTATAAAAATATTTTGTGATATGAAAATAGAGAAATGAGACTTGAGAACAAAGAGCGAGTTGATAATATACAAAAAAATTAAATTATATATAATGTTAATTGAATTCTATGAATCAAATTCCGGTTTTGTTATAGTTTTTTTCTGCTAATACTGAAGAATTCGACTGAATTTACAGCTGTCGATTTTCATGAAACCAAAATTTTCTGAAAGTTATTTTTATTTCTTCTTAAAATAAAAAAAAAATCTGCAATTATATCAAGTTTTTGCGTATAATTCATTTTGTTTGTGTTTTTTTTTAATTTTAATTAATTTTCCTTAAATTTTTAATTAAGGAAAATATTTTAAATATGTTTTAAAATAATGCATGTCATTGTGGACGTGAAATAAAAATCGTTTTTGTTTTTGCTAATAGTATTTTATATTTTTTCCATTGTATATGATTGAGATATAAAACTCATCCCTATTTTTTCTTAGACAGGTTTTAATATAAGGATATTTTTAATTATTGGAATTTATAATTTATAATAAAACTGTTGAAATTAAAATTGAATTAAAAAATAAATCAAGAAATATAAGTTTTTAAAGTTCACCCATTTATAAATACTGTTGATTATTTTTTTATGATATTTTTGGATATATAAAGATATGATTAGAAAATTATGTAAATGCATTCTCAACAAACACAACAATATCAGACTTATAAAATAGTATAAGTTTTAAGTCTATCAAAATTAGAAATTTGAAAATATTTTGCTGCGAAATCCATTAAGACGAAATTACATAAAATATTTAATTGAGATTTTTAACAATCAATTTATAACGATGGTTAAAGGCGACTAGTAAAGATTATAAAAGTTCTCACTGTCGCTATTTCCTTAGTCACGGAATTAATTTTTGGGTTAATGTTGACAGCCTGTTAATTAAACCTCATTGTAATTCACAATGAGCAAAAGAAATGAAATACGTTTGCCATTATTTATTTCTTATCCTCAAAGAAGAAAATTTAAAAATGTATTGAACTACATTTGAAACATTTTTTTAATAGTATGCAAATTTCATGTTTAATAAACGAACTTAACTTTTTTCACTGTCTTTTAATTCAAAAGCAAAACAATAAGCTAAATTTGTTTTGGAAATATAAAATGTTATACATAAGTTGAAATTTACTAGGAAAAGAGTTAATGATGAAAGTACTTAGTTTGCGGAATTCAGTGAAAACCATTTTTATTTGTGCGCTACAAATTTGTTCGTTTTCAGCATTTATTCTGATATTTATTTTTAAGAATTCATTTCTTTTATAAAATTAAATCTAATTTAATGTTTGAAATATAGGATACGTGTTATGAATAAAATACTAAATAAATATGTCGAGCAGACTCTTGTTGCTTGCTTTTAATGAATCCACTGAGCGTGAATTTTCTTTCAATTTAGAACTTACTTAGTAAAATGGTTTTTATTTCACTATCTTATCAGGTTAATAATTAAATTTATTCGCTTAAACTTTATTTTTTTTACTCTAGTATTATTTTAAATATTATTATTAGTAAATATAAACATATGAAACTATATAATGATTTTTTGCTCGGCAAAATTTGATTTACGAAGATAAATTAAGCTCGTATCAGATTTTCTTTCTTATTTTTTGTAATATTCACTATCTTACCATATTATTCTCTCAAGCTTTAGTTATTTTCTGATTCTAGCATTATTTTAAACTATATTATCAGTAATTGTAGAAAAATGTAAAGCGATTTTCCATTCAGCAGAAGTTGAAGATTTGTAATAACGGAAGAAACTCCTGTCAGTTTTCATTATTTTTTGTAATATTCACAATCTTGCTATGCGAGTCTCTTCAGCTTTAGTTATCTTTGATTCTATTAGTGTTTTAAACTGTATTATCTGTAATTTTACGCATAAAAATATATAAAGCAATTTTTACAATGTATATGAAAGTCATGTAAGCTTTTCTTACATGTCTTAAATTCAATAATATTGCTGTATGGTTCTCTGCTTATTTTATTAATATCTTATCTTACTAATGAAATAAGATTATTAATATCAATTTATAAAATAATCTTTTTTATATTAATATCAATAATATTGCTGTATGGTTCTCTTAAGTTATAATAATTTTCTGATTACCATTATTACCATCATTTTAAATTTAATTCCTCAAAAAAGTAAAATGATTTTCTGTTTCGGCCAAAAGTTGACGATGGTAAATGAAACTCATACCAGCTTTCATTATTTTTTTTATATTCATAATCTTACCACGTGGTTTGCATTAGCTTTTATTATTTTCTGATCCTAGGATTATTTTAAACTATATTATCGATAACTGTTGGCATAGGAAATTATAAAATGATTTTCTTTCCCTCAAAAGTTGAAGATTACAACAATAGAAGAAATTCATATCGACTTTCCTTATTTGTGTGCATGTGTGTGTGTGTGTTTGCTATTGAAAATGATAATAAGTAGAATTTTATATTAATTTCTTTAAAAAATACCTGAATATTTCTTTGTGATTCAATAAGCAATGAACCTGAATACTTCTTTGTGATTCAATAAGCAAAAAGATTGCATATTATTATTTGATATTAAAACTAAAGACATTTGTTTCTCTTTCAGATTTCCATATTACCATGACAACAAACAAGGGTGGCAGAATTCCATTCGGCACAATCTGAGTCTCAATGACTGCTTCATCAAGGTGCCCAGAGAAAAGGGTAAGCCCGGGAAGGGAAGCTACTGGACTCTCAAAAACAACGGCGAGGAGATGTTCGAAAACGGCAACTTCAGACGCCGAAAACGGCGCACCAAATTATCTACTTCAAAATCTAGCAATGAGAATCCAAATTCCAATTTATCAGATTCAGTCATGCACAAAACAGCCGGTATGGACTCAGCTTCAAAGTCTGAGAAGCGATCATCCACCAAATGCACGACCAAGCCACCAGAACCTTCTTTATCTTGCAGACCCGGAGTGATAGTCACACAGGCTTCGACAAAGTGTAAAGAATTAAATTCTGACGACACAGACTGTCCATCTACCAATAAAATGATTTCCAGAGACAAATCTACCTCCCCGCTGACCCCCAAAGCTGCAAATTTTGCAATCGAAAGACTGATTGGTAACTCTTCGCCTGAGGACAACGGAAAGCGAACGAGTTCACCAGAGGAACAGGAATCTGTGAAGGATTTGGAATTCACCAGACCTGTCGTCGCAAGTGACGGGGCATCTAGTCTAATATCTCCATTATGTCAGCAGTTGATGCTACTGAACAAGGACAAATATCTCACCAATCATCTGAGCCCGGCTGTTACATCCCAAGCATCATTACTGTACTCCCACTTAAACTTGTTCAACAGCAAAGTGATCCCATCTTATCCGAACTCGCTAGGCCTAACATGGCCTCAAATTTCAGTTCTAAATGGAATGACTGATGCTGTGAGTAACCACACACAAGGTTCATTCATTCCTTCGTGGTTCCAATTCCCACCTATGACAAAAGCCATATGGAACGGATCTTCGTCAGGTCGCTATTCTCCCGCCGATGCCGGTAGATGGCGCGAGTGATTTAACTTATGCATTTATGCCGATTTTTTTTTCAATTGACTGAAAAACTTCATCTTTTTTCGAATGATCTGATCATGTTTGCACTTCTGTATGTATCAGCCAGTGGACGATATAATGAAACTGATAGTCGCCTGGAGAATCAAGTTTAGTTGTTTCATAACATCTGCGCTCAGTGTAGATCTTAATTGGAGAGGAGATAAATGTTCTTTTTATAAATCCACGAATTATCTAGAAAAGTTAATGAATAGTTGATTATTTTAGAATGATTGTTATAACTGTATTTGAGTTTTATTGCTGAATTTTTCGAACTAGGACTTTTTTTTGGAGTATAAATTCATCTTATGCTGAATTTCAGGTTTAATTTTTAATAGTATGCCATTAAATTTAAAAACTGTTTGAATTAAAAAAAATTAAGTAAATATATGTAATAAATGTAATTACTCTGAGGTTTACTACTGTATTAAAACTGTAATTTGAATTCATGTGAGGAAAATTGTTTTAGATTGTCAAAGTATTTCTTCTAAAACATTTACCAAAAAAAATGAATGTGCATTATTGTTTATCTTAAATTCTCTACATATTGATTATGTTTCAACAACATTTTATTACGTTATATTAAAAAAATAGTACGAGTTAAAATTGCTTAGAATTATTCACTTATGAATATATAAATATACTGCAAAAAATATTACAATAAATAAATTATATGAAAATATAAAATTAATTTCTTCTTTATTGAATAGTAAATTAGTATTTGCTTTAAATGTGATTAAAGGTAATAAGATATTGGGTAAAGACTTCTTAAAAAGCACATTTTTTTGGAAAACATTGCAGGCTTAATTGTTTTGCCAATCATTACAGCAAAATAAAATAACTTGAACCTTTAAGTTATTTAACTTATAATTTAAATGTGAAAACACAAACAACTGTAATTGATTAGAAACATTAAATTTTGGCTGATCTTTATTTTTAGGCATTGTCCTTTAGCAATCAAAAGTGCAATATTTTATTTTGTATATTTCAGAATTTCTTTTGCATGTGGGAACGTTTATTTACATCAATAAAAAGTTTCATGCATCATTTATTTTTCTTTTTATTCCTTTTTGTAGTATTTTATTTTAATAACTCTTTCAAAGATGACATATTTTTTAGCTAACAATTTTGAAGTGGAATTGATATTATTAGTTCAATTTATTTTTCGTTTTTTTTAAATACCCAATAAAACACAATTTATAATCTCAGTGTGGGATTTAGATATGGTACGATATACTTGGCACTTTTCTTTTCATATATTGGTTAATTTACTGACATCAAGTTTCGGCATATTTTTAATTTTATCATCTTCGCTCTAAATCGTGTTAAGTTAAAGCTTTCTTTATAAACTTATTAAGTTAACTTTAAACTAACTTTTTATCGTAAAACTATAATTTTTTAACTTTTACCCGCGACTTCGTACGCATGGAAAAGCACACAACTAACTAAAAAACAATTTATTTACGCTGCGTAGCTGAAATAAAGCAAAACCGCAGTAAAGTCCGTATTTTTTTAAAATCAAGTCTATTTTATTTATCGGCCGAGATTGAGATGGCTACAACAGTATTATAAACAAACTTTTTTAAACTTTTAATTTAAAGGGAAACACATTTTTCAACAATTATAACACACCGCACATGCGTGAATTTTCAATGCCAATTGTAGTAACGCGATACAAATTGGAAATTTTTAATTTCCTTTATTCTGCTTTATTTTAATTCCAAGGTACTTCAAGAATCCGAAAAATCGATTAATTAACAGCGTTTAGTTTTAAATGCTTCAAACACTAAGAAAATAAACAGACATGATAACATATTGAGATTAACCTTATTGGCGTGGGAAAGGATAGGGAGAATTTTAAGTCTTATGCATTTGGCGGTGGGGAAATGAGGTTTTTTTGATGGCAAAGGAAGAAAAGTGTCGATTTTACAATTTTCCTCGCAATTTTTCCGTTCCGTTTCCGAGAACCTTCCTCGTATCTTAACGAAAATATTTTTAAAAAATTACCCGAATTGGTCGTGCCGTTCTTAAGTTTTGCACTTAGCAACACATTTGGGGATTCATTTTTATTTATATAGATTATGAATTATACCTGCCATCCATGCATTCTTGTTTACAATATTATTTAAATAAATTATCAGTTTATGAATACAATCATAAAGAGAACAATATAAAACATTTAGAAATCTGACCAATATTACGTGACTTAACACATAAAATTAGAACTTTTTATTATTTAGCTATTACTATTATTTATTAGCAAACTATTTATTTATTTAACTATTTATTTATTTAGCAAACAGACTAATAATTTTTTTAATCTACCATCGTGCTTCCCTTCCTCAGCCTAGCGGTGGTTAGGCAGCTGCCTAGCTCAAAACCTTCCACTGATATGTTTTTCAAAAAACTGGTGTAAAGCGCAATGCAAATACAAAGACGTTGAATCGAAATTTTAATCAATAACTTTGATTATTTCAAATTAAATACTACTTATGGGGATTTATTTAAAAGTACGAGTTGGAGAATCAGTAGTAATAAAAAATGAGATGCATGGCTATGTGAAACGAATGTTTCTGTTTTAGTATAAGATCAGATTGAAGATCTCCATCTCATAACTGACCGTCTGTTGCTAGTAACTTCATAGTCGCATAGTCTGTTTGAGGCTGTTTAAGTCAAACATTTAATCGCCGAGGAACTTATTTAAGGGTCCAAACATGGAATTTTGAACAAAAACATGAAAGACTGCAAGGATTCGATGGAGAAGCTTAGAGTCACCCATCTTGCAACCCAGAATTTAGTACCTTCAAATTCTCTCTGTTAGGATCATTGAAGGTACTCCTCAGCGTTGGAAACATTTAGATTCGGATTATAATAACCTCGTGCAGACCAACAGCGTTCTTTGGTACAGGGATTTTCAAACTAATCCTATGTTGGGACAAATGTCCCACCATAAATCAGTTTGGCGAAAAGTGATAAATTTGTAATGCTTTAATATCCTTATCACTCTATTGATAATCTACATGTAATAAATTTTTTAAGAAGTACTACTTAATACAGAATATTTAAAACAATAATGAGAAAAAAAATTATGGTTTCATTGGATGACTTGATTACATATGATTTTTACTTTTATTTAAAATAAACCATATATAAGCAGAAATGTGTTAAATTAAAGAGAAAAAAATTACCAATTTCGCACGAACCGATATTTGATGATAGTACAATATTATAAATCTTATAAATTCCCTTAAATCTAATTTCATCTGCATTTAAAAAAATAAAATGTCAGTTTTTTTATGGGTTTATTGCATCTTCAGACGAATGCAAAAGCAGTTTTAATATAAATTAATATTAGATAATTCACCTTCTATTGGATTATCGATTGCGCATAATTCTCAAACCATTTTATTATCTTATCTCTCTTCGAAAATTATTTCTGCTTTCAAATAATTCTAGTCTTTTTTTACAATCAAAAATGACACACAATACATCTTAACATCCTTTACTTTGTATAAACGTTATTGATCCTTCAGATGGTTGAAAATGAATGGGGACTATCATAAAGCGAAGCATAAGAGACATGTAAATTATTATTTATATTTTATGATGATGATATCCGCGTTAACACGGAAAAGGGGTGCAGAAGCTTCTGAGGGTAGACCCCTGAGTACCCGTAGGAATAAGTCTAGCTCAAATGAAGATGACACACAGAGATTCACTTGTACAACCCTTTATAGCACTGGAGGAGGGGGGGGCTCACTCACAAATAGAACACAGAAGAAAAACCACCCCCGAACCTTGACTTCCAGTTCACGGGGAAGGCGTGCTATCCCTAAGCCAGGAGGCTTTATGCTTTATGGAATTCATTTAATTTTGTTACTTTAATTAATGCATGAAATGATAGAATTTAAGAAAATTGCTATTCAATGAAGTAGATGGATTTTCTTAAATTCAATTAGCAATATAACTAGTATATATATATAAATATATATACCATTATATATTCTTGCAGAATAAAGAAAATCAAGGATGCATTTTTGACCTCTTCCTTTGACTGACTGAACACAGAGCTGAGCTCATAAATACAGTTTTGCTGACAAAAAAAAGAAAGAAAAAAAGATAGAATATCAGCATTTTATAGACAAAAACAAAACAAAACTGAGCTCGTATCTGTATTTTTACTGATAAAAAATACTGAACCCATATCTACAATTTTGATGCAAAGATCAAATACCAAATTTCAGTTGCCTTTCCCTCTACATTCTTAAGTTAATTCGTTCGTTTACATCAGGTAAAGTGACCGATAAGCAAAATGACCAACAGATTTGATTCAAAAATTAACCCTTTGCACTTCGAAAAATAATTACATGCAAAATTATTGACCTAATTCAAAGATTTGTTTATTGCTATGAAAAATAAATAGATAATTCCTTTAAGTCGAATTTCTTCGAAAAATTAACCTACATCTCTTAACCATTTCGTAGACGTTTTTAGCAATTAAATTTGAAAAATGAATAAATAAAACGTCAAAATGATGCACAATCTTGAATGATGAGTCAGAAGCACCAACTAAGTGCAAAGGGTCTATGCGGTCCGCCGTCCAAAATCGCAATAGATCAGTTTGGGTCAATAAAATAAAAAAACTTTTAATAACGCGTTGCCATTGATTTACAAAAGATCTGATTTAAAAAAATAAGTTAATGACTACAGCAAATAAAACCTAGAAAATTGTCATTTTGACCACGCGATTATGTGAAATGAAATAAATAGGTAATATGATATTTTTTTCAAACAATAAATGCGAGGCAAAGTTTTTCTGATCGTTTGCACTACTAAAGTGACTCATTCCATGAAACAACTAAAATACATAAAAATATAATTCAACTCGCACGAGTACGTGGTGATTGGCCGTTCAAGAAATGAGGTTCTGACATGATACATTGAAATATGCATAGCAGATTTCATTTTAATCTTTATTCTCTCTCTTCCTTTCTTAATATCAAATGCTTGCACTTTCTATTCAAGTTTGGCCAGCCATTGAGAATCTTTGTTTCAACATTATTTTAAATTGAATGCCTAGTTAAAACTTTGTTTAAATTCACTTCTTTAAACACTCTCATTTTGCTTGACAGGCAGACTGTTCAGCTTGCTTACATTTCAAACTAGGCGAAAAAAATAAAGAGAACATGGCGAGCGGCGAATTCAAAAGGAAGGCATTGACAGCAATGACGAGTAGCTGCTTGCCATTTGGCAATGGCTCTGAAAGCGATAGGGCTATGCAGAGACGGGCTGCTCCGGCGATAAGAACAGAAAATATTGTGTATTTTGAGTTATTCGTCGATGCTTTATTTTGGTTTTGAACCAGCTTTTTTTTTATTTTAATAGCTTGTACCGAATGCCCCGGAATTCCGATTTTCGATTTTCCTTTTCTCATATTCGGAGTATAAAGAAAGTACAGAAATCGTCAAAATATTGGAAAACTGAATTTTGAAGAATCTCCATGTATTTAGGTCTCCCTGAGTTCAAAAATCACATTTTTGGAAAATGTCCGACTATCTACGTGTGATTAAGATAACTCAGAAACGCTTTGAACTAGACGGATAAAATTTGGTACCATGCCTTTACACCAGGTTTGAGATCACCATGAGTTCAAAACACAATCTTTTGGGAAATGTCCGTCTGTCTACGTGTGATTAAGATAACACAGAAACGCTTTGGACTAGACGGATCAAATTTGGTACCATGTCTTTACAC
>JAOUZG010040464.1:3837970-3854142 GCA_026289955.1 Argiope argentata
AAATGTCCGTCTGTCTACTTGTGACAAAGATAACACAGAAACGCTTTGAACTAGACGGATCAAATTTGGTACCATGTCTTTATACCAGGTTTGAGATCACCATGAGTTCAAAACACAATCTTTTGGGAAATGTCCGTCTGTCTACTTGTGACAAAGATAACACAGAAACGCTTTGAACTCGACGGATAAAATTTGGTCTTTGTGAATATCCAGACTTTGTATTCTGCTTGATATTAAATAAATACGAACACCTTGGATGGTATAATTTGGCGCATCATCAGTGCCGCAGCTAAGAATTTAAGGGTACTTACGTATTATACTGTCTTCGCCAACGGTCGCCAGCGGTTTAGTAACTCATTGGAGACAGATTTAAATTTGGCGATAAAGATAAACGGATTACACTATTGCTGGATTGCCATAATTAGTGGTTTAGAAACGCATTGGCTACTACAACAAATTTGGCGATAAAGTTGGACGGTCTAATACGTAAGTACCAATTTAATTTCTCATCATCCAATGAAAGTAATTACATAAGTATATATGTAATCACTCATAGTCGTCTGTAATTCTGGGAGGAGTTAAAAATACACTTGCCCTTTAGTTCAGCGTCGTTATTGGGTGCAATCTTAACTTCAATTTTTTGTGTCAAACAAAGTTATTTTATGTGTAAATTGACTAATTTATCGGCGTACGAATAAAGCTGAGCATACATAAAAATTACTAATGGGGTTGTTTATTCTTCCAATGTACTTGACATTTTCCACTACAATTCTCGTTAAATAATCTGTAATTGTGATATTAGTTATATTGCTAGCAAAATAACATGTCTATACGGACATATATAGGTATGGGTGGGCGGGTGTAATAATATTTAGCTTAGTTTTAAAGGAGTTCACCTGTTCTAGTTAATTAATTCAACAGAAGCTTTGTAAAATTGTTAACTCGGCTAAATGTCAATTAATTCTCACTCTCCAAGTAAAAGGATGAGAATTGTCTAGCCAAGCACATTCCTTTAAAAAGATCCCTGTGTTTCCCTTGCCTGTTTAAGCGCGTGCCGAGGAAATTCCCAACGAAATCTCATTATATATAAGCATTACGAAAAAATATTTTCCCTATCAAAATCTTATGATATTGAAGACCAGCGATAATGATTTCCCTCGCTTTTCTTTACGCTTCTGCTTTTCTGCCGAGCTGTGAATGGACGCGCTTAGTCCGTGCTCTTAGTCGTAATCTCCCGGGATGGAATAAAACGAAAAAAAAAAAAATTAAGGTGTCATCTATGTCTTTGAAACTGCTTTCTTATTACAACAAATAATATATATAACTAAGACTTCATTCAAATATATATATTTTTTGCATTTAGATAATATTAATTCATTCATTAAATATCATTAATTTTTAATACTCTAAATAGAGTTTTAGCAGTTTTTAATCAAAATTGAAAACAACAGGCTGTAGCTCAATCGGTAAAACGGAAGGGTTTCAATATTTTTCACTTGAAGGTGAAAAGCGCGAGTTCAATTCTTGCGAAAATCAATAATTTTTTTGATAAATTTTACTTTAAGAATACATTTTATCCAAATGGTTTAGAGAGTGAGTTAGTAATTGTGGCTTAGTGGTTAGAATGAAGTATTTTTCTCAAAAAATTAAAATTGAAGAGATTTTAAGATTTTGGTTCTGTTCCTCTTTAAAAGTTTTGTCATCCATTTTTTTATTAAACATTCAGAAATCCCTGTACACAAGTAAGTATCACGCTAGGCTTACAGAAGTAGACAACACTTTACAGAAAGACATCACATACAGAACAGCCACTCACGCATCACATTCGCTCGCGTAGCTCCTTTTTACGGAAGGGGGGCATGTTCAACCATATCACAGATTGAACAACCATGCTCGAACCACAACTAGAACCATGGCGGCCATACCACGAGGAAGAATAGTTACCTATGTGCCAAGACGTCGGCTTTGTCATCAATAGTTGGTCACTTCTCCTATTTTAACCTTAAGATTGAAATACGTGTCGAGAAGGAAATTAGAGAAGAAGAATGGAAAATTGCAAGGAAATTCACTTTCCATTTTGCCACTTAATATTGTGATTCTGTCATACACATTACATATTTAAAATAATTGTAATTATTTAATAAAAATTTATTGAAAACATTTCTTTGTTGACCTAAGTAGGAATTGACTTAAAATTTTTTATATTACTTGTTTTTGATCTACAACGTGCATTTTGTCATAAATTTGACTAGCAATCATTTCGTTATAAACGGATTTACGGTTACCAAATCGTAGGAGACGGTGGAATTTTAACACTTTGCACTTTAAAAAGTAATTCGATGCATGATTATTCAATATACAAGGGCTTGTTTATTGCTCCAAATGTGTCTGTCTGTCTGTGTTTAAAATTGAATTTCTCAGTCTTTTTACCATTCTGTAGGTATTTGCAATAATCAAAATTGAAAAAATCAACAATGATGCACCGTCTTGAGTGGTGCCCAAGAGGCACCTTCGAGTGCAAAGGGTTAAAATTGAGAAGCAATGGTCAATCTAACAAGTTGGATTAAAAATGTTGAGCGCATCTATAGGAAATTCATCAACAAATAACTTGGAATTTTGCAACCAACGCTTACTTGTGCTTAAAATCTATGCCTCCTAACATCAATAAGATCGAATTGTTAGTGAGTGAGTTCAACAACCAGGCCAGGTAATTTCATGTGGTAAGAATGGATTTCCTTCTTAACATTTTTAGAAAGACGGAATGAAACCTTGAACTTTTATCTTTCTGGTAATGTATTACAAACTATTATCGTTCATTAGATATAAATATTTTACATTTGGCCCTTCTTATTGGCTATTTGTAATTCTCCTTTTGTATACTTTGTAAAAACAACAACAGCTGCACTCTTTTTATAAATGTATAAAATTTCGCACTTCATTTGTATTGGATGGTGTATTGCATCGTTTATTTGTTGTAGCATTTGAATGGGAAACCCTCTAACTGCTAGCAATCAAGTAGAACAAACTCTACCCCATGTTTTACAAGAGTTTGGAAAAAATAACACCAAAAACTTGTTTCCCACTGTATGTACACATTTGTTGGCCGGTTCTTGCCATGCGATAGGACGATGTATCAGCGGCTTCCTCCAAATTGAAAGGGGGAGTTAAAAACTTGTCAAATAAATAAACACAACCCCTTTGCCCCCACGCTAGTGGAAACGCTCCCACTTATTACCAAACGGAAGTTCGTTTAATATGAAAACTTCCGAAGTTACTAATGGTTGCCAGGCATAATAACACCAGCAGATCCTCGCAAAAAAATTCAAAGAAGCTCTTCATTCCTGTGTGGTCCTTAAAAACACATTTCGCTGGTAGACAAAGAGGGGTTGGAAAGTTCTTTCTTTTTTTCTTATTATTCCATATTATTACGATGTTTCACTTCCTCTCCTATTTAAAGAGAGCACCGGGATCACAAAAGAAGTTGGGAAGGTTTGTTTAAAAGGAGCACTGTCTCATTACAATCCCATTGCAATGATTTAGAAGGATTCCCTAGGCTCTGGTATTTCCAAATTGATGCTCGTTTTCTGCATTTTTTGTCATATCCATGGAATGTATACCCTTGGAACGTTCCCGCTCGACTCTTTGTGGGGGTGATAAATCTGACACCGTTCGTTGCGCGAAACCGACAGGAATAGCAGAAATTTTGCAGAAAGTAGAATCCGCGGCATTCCTTTTGTATCCTGGGAGTGTTTTATTTAATAGTAGTTGACGTGAAACGCGTGGCTAGGGGATGAATTCTTCATTTAGAGTGTCAGAGATCCCGTGGAGTTAAAACATTTTTGACGTATTTTTTTTTACCAAGAATGCTTATTGATCATTGTAGCTGACATAAGATTTCAGGTCACACAAATAACATAAACCTGTTGCCAAAGAGATACATTTGCTGATTGTTCTTGTAATGAAGGCATCTTATTGTTGATAGAATGCCAATGACAATAAAACCACTATGGTAAAATTTTCACATAATTTTTATAATAATAATTGATTGTTCAATTAATCCATGCATCTAAGGGTTGATTGAATGTCAATGCCAATAATATCACTACGGTAAATTTTCCCGCTTTATAACTAAAAGGTCGTTCCATGAAATATTGAAGCGAATTTTGGATTGGACTATCCAAACTTAATTGATTGAAAGAAAATATATTGGATAATTTGCCCTTTGTATTGAACAAATGAAGAGAAATAAGATTCGAACGCATGTACCTGTCATAAACATTTCAACATAAAAATAGCATTCTTATAAATAAAATTCGACATTTTAAAACTTTCCTAAGCATTGTTATACCTTTTTTTTCTTTCTTCCGCTCATTTTATAATATGGTTGAGTGACATATAAACCCGTTTGATACTCAAAAATAATCATTATTCTAATGAGATATATTTTACAATAATACTTGTTTTTTTTTCTTCTTCTTTAATATGACTAAATGTTGATAGAATATAAAGGACAATAATTGCGTTATCTTAAGATCTCTACTTAAAACTCTTTATTTTGAATTAATTTATTAGAAACTTTGATAATATTTTTAATTAAATTGAATAAATAATTAAAATAGTTTAATTTCTATCGGTAACTGCCATCTAGTCAGTAAATTATACGTGTTATCAAGGCGGGAAAATCCAGTATTAGGATAAGCTGAACGAAAACTAAAGACTAAAACTATTTCAACTACAATCAATGTAAATTAATACTTTTTCACTAATTTGTGTAAGAAATTTTTAAACTGTGCTCTCTAGTGGTCAAAATTTGAACATTTTTTTTTCATTATAAAAATTTTTCCTCATGGCCCATATAACATGCATACCAAGTGTCATCAAAATCCGATGGGAAAACGGTTTTTAGAGGGGTCTAAATAGAATTATTTTAGTTATAACCACCCTGTTTATAAACCAAAATAATCCACGCAAGTTTTCCATCTTTGTCGCTTATCGTTTACGAAGTTTTGAAGAAGTGCTATTATAATTGTCAAAAAAATTCAAACTGGAGATTTGATCAATCTCTGCATTTTGATCAATCTCTGCATGTTAGACTTTTCTAAGTCCAAAAAAATATTTTTGCATTATCTTTGTCTGTATGTCTACACGATAGTCTGTGAACACGATAACATAATAACGCTTTCGTAAGACTTGATGCATTTTAAATTAAACATTTTTTCGATTCATTTTGAAGTACTTTCGAATTAAAATAATACAGAATAAAGAAAATTAGAAATTTTAATTCTTTATTGCGTTACCTCAATTGCTGTAAAAAATTCACGCAATTTGCATTGCCACAATTAGCTTTGAATCCTCAATTGGCTTTGAAAATTCAATTTTTGTATTTCAAATCTATAATATTTAAAACTATATTCTCAATTTTTTACATCAGAATAAAATATAAATAGTATATAATAATAAAAGTAAATAGTATATAGTGTATTTTATAATTTATTTAGGGTAAATACTGGGATTATGATGGAATTTTCTTATCGCAACGGAATTTCAACTAATTGGGAATTATTATTTATCATGTTCAAGCTATAGCCTCCTCACATTTATTATTGACTAGCCGCCTTTGGCGACCAGTCGGTTCGCCAGTATTAATGCTCGCTAATATTCTATGTAGCTGTGTCTCATAACAGGTTTTTCACCAAAATATTTTTAAACCAAACAAATTTTGATAATCATATCATTCATTTATAGTATTATTTTCTTCAGATGTCTGTTCATTGTACTACTCATCTTTCTCTTTCTATCCGAGCAATGATTGTCCCGGAATTGATATTTTACTGAAATGGTGGAGGGAAAGGTCTAAAATTCTACGTTTTTATAGAATAATGAGATTTAAATTTTCATAAATGTAAACACACTAAACAAATAAAGACACAATTGGTTTTCAAGAGATGCAAAAGCGTAAAAACAGCTTGGAAAATGCCTCACACAGACAAAATAATGGTGACACACACACCCTTCTTTTCTTTTCTATCCTTTTTTTCTTCACTACTTTTCTTTCTATAAACCCTTTTTTCGCTTTGTTATTACTTTTTTACTTCCCTGCCCAGACTTTATTTCGGGCAGGCACAGATTAAATATCCATACAGACTAATAATAAAAGCAACTATTTTCTTTCTTTTTTAAACATCCCGTTACCTATAAATGAAAACCAACCGACTTCGCGTATTTCTTTCCAAACAAATCATAATTTATTACTTCCTGCTATCTAACTCAGTTGGTGTGGGGGAAGGAAATGAAGATTTTTGGCGGGAAAGTAAGAAAAGTGTCGTTTTAACTATTTTCCACGCAGTTTTTTCATTTTTTCTCTCCATAAGAACCATTCTCGTGTCTTAACGAAAACATTAAAAAAAATTAGCCGAATCGGTCGAGCCGTTCTCCAGTTTTGCGCTTAGCAACGCATTTCGAGTTGCATTTTTATTAATATAGATTAGCCGCCTTTGGTTACCAGCCAGTTCACCAGTATAAATGCTCGCTAAAATGTTCAATTATTTTATGCAACTTTTTCTCATCAAAGGCTTTTCAGCAAAATATTGTTATTATTGATTAATACGGTGAATGAAATACAATATCACATATATATGATTTTCTGTAGGGCACTAAAAAATTGCAACGTTTTTTCGGAAATATACTTGCGTTGATACTTTTTTTAAACTAAAAATTGCAAGACCACTGCTTCCTTTATTTTACTTCACTCATAAGGCTTTTGTTATATGAAATTGCCAAAAATTGCTCTCGTTCTGGAATTTAAATACTCTCTGTGCCCCCCATAAGGGTGCACGCCAGATATGTGGATAGAAAGCTTCTGGATTAATTGCAAATTTTTGCTTCCTTGTCAATATGGCAACGCTGTGAGTCAATTTACCTTCACTCTAATGACAGTATATACATCTTATGAGAAGGATTGTACCGTGGCTGGTGATGTCCTTTTGATCCACAAACTTAAGTTTCTACTTTGGACGTGTGACGATGGTCACTGTCTTATCACGGATGGTTAGAGAGGCGGGAGTAACTTCGATCTGGCTTTCTAGATGACCAACTGATAGATGCCTTCGGAAACTTCTGCTAGTTGGTAACTTTTGGATAATTCCGATGGTTCTCTAAAACAGTATTCTAGATTAAGACAAGCGTGGTCGACATTATTGCAAATTTCTGTAATTGGTAACTTTTAATTAACTTGGTTGAGATTTTCTTACATAGTATCCTATGTGTATCCTAGTTTGATTAATGCTATTAATTACTTCGGTAATTGGCAAGTTTGATGAGAATCTATAATACAGTATTTTAAAATATAATCAGCGTGGTCAGCATTGAAAATTTCTAATAATTGGTAACTTTTGGATAGCAGCAACTAGGTTCTTAAAATAGCATCTTAATACATGACTAATGTCATTAGTAACTTGGGTTATTGGAAACTTTTCGGTAATTTCGGTAAGTTCCTCTAACACAGTATCTTAGTTTCGTAATCTATGACCAATGCCATTAGTTACTTGGGTAATCGGAAACTTTTCGGTTCCTCTAACTTAGTATCTTAGATATGACTAGCAGGTTCGGCATTTTTGGTTCCAAATTATGCAAAATGGTGTACAAAATGGAAACAATGCACATATCGTTAAACCCTTTGGGGTTCGTGTGGATTGAGAGTTGGTAAAACAATCACTCGAAAATCACAAGACGTTTATTCGTAGAAATCTCCAGAAGATGCAGGAGATTACAGCAGTTACGAGTCACAATTACGCAGCTCCAATTCAGCTAATACAACAGGAAGTAGCTTCCAAATACTAAGATCTCTAATACGTCAGACAGATAACAGCTTCTGCGCACTAGACTAACACTCAAGTCTTCATTACACTCTAATCATCATGGTCAATCGGGTGGTGGTATTCATACCTGACTTGGCATGAAAATCTAGGACTTTCGCTAAGGTTCTGGAAGGTTCTAGACTATCTCGCTTAATAGGTGATGCTTAGGTGATGGAATTTTTCAGAACTATCTATGTTTCGCCAAATTCCGCCAAGTCGCCAAGACTCTCACCAAAAGGTCACCAAGTTACCAAATCACTCGAAGTGCCGTTTTTACGTGAAAAATATTCCTAAATTGCGCGATTTTAACCCAGAATCTGAGTATTTGAGATCTGTCTGAGATATTTTAAGGCGAATACAAATATTTACAGAAATATTTACAGAGTTTGTAAAATATGCATCTGAATAATAAATATCAAGTAAGAAGCCATTTTATATTTAATTGCATAAAAACTGTAGCACCAAAAATAATGTACCACTAGTGGTTTATGAATCGTATGCTAAGAGCATCTGCAATAATGACGAAAAAGAGAAAAAAAATTAAAGTTTCGAAAATTTGACTTTCAAACTTATGTTATTTTGACACGTATCAACCAAAAGCTGATATTCTCAGAAATTATTTAAATTATTTTAGTTATCTATATTTTAACATTGAATGATTGATCAAAAGGAACTGACCTAAGCAACTAAAGTTCACTTAACAAATGCAATCGGTAACTTAAGAATTGTATACGCTAATATATAAATGTTAATATATCAGTAACTTAACACTTGAGTGTGACCTGGTGAGGTTCACCTTAAAGGAAGGATATTTTAAAAATCGCCAAGTCATGATAAATTTTAAAATCTCGATATCAATATCATTAAGGCACGTTTTTTGAATCTCATTAAACACGTTCCGATCTCATACGTGTTCATTTAATTTGCATAAAAGATAAATATACTTAAATATAAGTGATTATTGAGTATTTTTATTCATCTAAATTTCCAATTTCAGCACTTAAGTGCTAATCTTTAATAAATATTTCTGTATGTGTAAAAACGTGATGGAGATACACGCGTTTGCAAATCGATTTGAAGCATTGAATAGATAACAATATCTTTCTTTTTTTCCTCTCATGTTTAAAAATTTTAAAGTTCACGCCTTTGTCAGATACTTGAGGATAAAATAAATCAAAACAATGTAGAAAGAAACCGTTGAAGGATAAGGATGATTTTTTAGAAAAGAGTAAAGTTGTCTTATCTGTTGTTTTTATGAATTATAATCGATTGGGTTTAAAATCCTTAACCTTTTGCATTAACTATTACAAATTCTAACGTACTGTTATATCAAAACAATTGGCATTAAGAAATAGTAATGTATTACTTTTAAATAGTATTTCGTGCCAAATTTAAAAGATTTTTTTTCTGAATACTATCCATAAATACAAACTTGTATATTTTTGAAAAACATTTACTTTAATGTCAAAAGATCTTAAAGTGACTTAGATGATATTCATAAAATGGGATTCAGTTGTTGTTGTTGTTGTTACTTATGGCACTTGCCATGGACAAGCCCCCTGCTGATTCAACAGCAGATTTCAGCCGAAAGGAGCGTCTCTTGTTTTCGAAGTAGCATCAACTAAAGCCAAAAGTACGACTTAGCTACACATTCACCACATTTGCTTGCACAACCCCTTTTTACAGGGAGGCACAGTCACACACAGCCCATAGAAGAACAACCATGCCCAAAACAGGACTAGAACCCTGCACTCCCAGAAAACGAGAAAGACGCACTGCCTCTGTGCCAGAAAGCCGGCTGGAATTAAGTACACTTCTAAATAGTGATTTTTCCTCTGAAATTTTCTTTTTACAACAAAGTAATGATAAGGCGTCGCTTGCTTGGTGATTATCAAGAATCAAATGGTATTACCGGGGCGGGATAACCTAGTTGGTGGAGCGTTGAATTCGCATCCCCTCGGCTGCGAGTTCGAATCCGACAGTCGAAGATTCTCCGTGTACGGTGGAGGTTAAATATGTCATGGTCACAAAGTCCTCGAAGTCGAGAGTAATACAACTGGAGGTATTGGGTCAGAGATGATCGTTCTCTGTTTCTGATCTAAATTACGATCTGTGGATGAATGAATGAAATGCCTGAAAGAAGTCCGCCCCGTAAAAAGGGTTTGTGATGTACGTGAGCTAGAAGAGTCAAACTTCCGCGTTCGAGTTGTCAGGGGTCCATACCCCTCAGAAGCTTCTGCACCCCTCCTTCCGTTGCAAGGAGGAGCACGACAGCAACAATAACAAATGGTATTACAAATGGCCACTTGATTGATCTAAATATAAGTTGGTTAGACACTAATTATTACCAATTAAATAAATGAATTTTTTTAGAAAATAAATTCCGGATTTAAAAAGATCATCCGTGATTTTTTCATAAATGAACTCTTAATTTAAATTTAATTTAAACTTACTATTTGTGAATAAATTTTTGGTTTAAAGAAATAACTGATGGAATTTTGTGAATTAATTCATGATTTTGAATGCATGGTTTTTTTATTAAAGAAATTCACGGTTTTTATTGCATAAAGGTATTTATGAATTTTATACAAATTAGTATAAATATTGTGAATATTTAAGAATCGTTGTGTAAATATTTGTAAATAGTTCAATTTCATTAAATTAATTGTAATGGAATCGGACGTCAGCGAGAAAAGGCCGTTCTAAGGGGATTTACAACAGAAGATCATCATATTTGACTAATTTGGCGATGTAGGTGTATTGGCGACGTAATGAGGTCGATAACGGTTTTTACTACACATTTTAATGTGTAGTAGAAGCTAAAAAATACAGATTTGTTCTTAGAGGATGATGGAAAGTTCTACAGTTGCCTTGAGCGAGCGAGAGCATTCCGCATTTGCCTGCTCACTGTAGTGTGACGTCATTTATCCCGTTGACTACTAGCTACGAGATATCTCGTATTAAGCTTGTGTATCAAAACTGCCAGCTACGAGATATCTCGTAGTGCGTGCTGCAATTTTAGATTAATTACAAATGGCCATTTTAGTTTAAAAAAATTTTAAAAGGTGAATGAAAAATTTATGTGGAGTAAAAAAACGTATTAATTTTCAATTTTTTATTATAAAAATTATAACTTAGGCGATTAGATTATAATAATTATATTTATATATATGAATGTATTACATAAATTTAAAAATATTTTTATTATTGTTGCTGAATATGATAAACTCTAAAACAAGGATCAAAGCAAAGTGCTGGCTTCTCGGGTCACTGTGGACAAAAATACCAAGTCTCCTTACGTTTTTTTCCTTTGTACAGAATGTGTATATAAGTTACTGATACAATATTGTAATTGCCTTTACTGCAAATTTTATTTAAAAAAAGAACACTACGAGATAACTCGTAAGTGGCAACCAGCACTGGAATATTTATCAGTGACGCACACTACGAGTTATCTAGTAGTGTTTTTTTTTCAATAAAAATTACTGTAAATGCTATGGCAATATTATATCAGTAACTTAATATAATTATATTTTGTAAACTTTCATGTATTCTTCAAAATAAAACCTTGGCACCTAGGGCAAGACGCTCTAAATATGTCTGGCAGTCAATGGATTAAAGAACGCGGTTTAAGGAGGAAGATCAGATCAGTTCGGAAAACGAACCACATTGTTGGCTTTGCTTGAGAGAGTGTTTTTTTTCTTTTGACGCGTGTTCTATAGCTTTGCTTTTGACCGTAATTAGTGAATTAATTAGAGTTAATTTGCTGTGAATTTTGTTGCTTGTGTTGCGAATATTTAACAAGCATTTTCATAGACAATAAAGTCTTTATCTTCGCATCGTTCCTGTGTGAGATTTATTTGAAAATATATATTATTATTAGCTTTTTATTATTAAGTACATTATTTTTAAGCTGTTTAGTTATATTTTTTATTATCATTATATGAAAAAAATTGGGAAAAGAGTATTTTTACAATGATGGAAAGATGATAAATTCGAGGTTTTGTAGTTTTTTATTTCATCCCAAGTCATTGCCAGTAGTTTAGAAAGTATAAATAGCGCTCTTGACATGATATTCAATTATTTTTGCCCGAAAAGATATTTCACCTCATAACATAATATTATTACATTAAAACTTTGTAATCATGGTGTCTTCCAAAAAGACCGGTGGCCTCGTTTCTGTACCTTTCCTTACCACCACCACCACCTCAAATGGTTAGAGTTACATTCATTTATAAATATAATTATAATGATTAAAAGTTATCATTATTTTAGTATGAATTTTTTTTCGAATTTTTAAAAATCTTAATTTTTTTAATTTCTTTCCTTACGTAAATCACCTGAATTCTGGAAGGCTTTTAATAACAACTTTGATGTTACGTCGAAAATTTTATTTTATATGAAAATGTAAAAACACAATTAGTGTGCATTTAAATATTTTTTTATAAATCTACATGTATTGTAGCTGGTTCGAAAATAACCAGCTGAAAAATAATTTCTTAGATTTTTTTTTCGCATCCTTTACAGAACGGTAACGTAGTAGGTTAAAAGTAAACTTGTTAAGGATTCAGCATTTCGAAGAATTATTTTAGAGGGCTCTTTTCTTAAGAATCGAGTTAGAAAATAGATGATAAAAATGTATGTTTTAAAAATGCTCGGGGTAAAAGTTGTTTGGTTTATTTCTATCATTATCTTGTTTCGGGAAATCTCCTGTAGTTTAACCTTAATTTGTCAAAATAAAATCTATATTTGCTTAGAGTCTTCTCTTCACAGTGTTACTTTCCGTTAGAAATGTTCATTGATAAATTTGCTTTCTTAACCATTACACTTTCTTAGAATTAACAATCTGGAAGTTAAAAACTACCTGGGGGCCTCTAGAAGTCCCAGGAAGTGGGAATAACGAGGTCTATTCTTTAATAGGTCAGCGAATTAATTTTACAATTCTAAACATTTCTAACTTTAATCAACATTTTTAGTTTTAATGATATGTTTAAGTTCATTTTTTTATTCTAGAAACTTATAAAAATGTTTTTGATTATATATACAAATATATTTAACAAATGAATAATATATATATATATATATATATATATATATATATAGGAATATGATGTTAATAATTATTCATTTTTTGAAGCAAGTTGTTTTTCTTCGCATATATTATTAGATGAGTTTTTTTCTGCCGCTATACCTAGTTGGATAAATTTCTATTTTAATGTATTCAGCATTATTTTACGATTTTAAGATAATTTTGTAAAAATGTCATATTGCCATAGTAATAGCGCAAGATGCCAACCCTGATGAAAATTGAATGTATTTTTTAGATAATATAAAATTATAATTAACCACACGTTATTAAATATTTTATCCAGAAGAATAAATATGCAATGAAAGAATCACATTGCTTAAAAATTAATATTATAATTTAAAATTGGTATTGTTTTTTATTTTCAGAATTCGATCATAATTTTTCCTAATAAGCTTGAGCATCTTTTGTTCTACTATGAGTATTTTTGGAAAATTATATGCGTAGTTTTTGGCATTCCCACTTTCCAAAGTATACCTGGGCTAACTTTGGTATCTCTATCTCACGCACGCACGCATACGCACACACACACGTTTTTATTCTCAGATAGAGACTATGATGTCCACCTAACTAGCAATCTTCTTGTGTACAGCCGACCACCCCGCCACCACTGAACGTAGCAGTATCGACAGGATCTGTTGTGGCCGACTTTGCCTTACTAGCAACCATGCTCTATACAATATATAGGAACATATTTTTGATGTTATAAAGGAAATGTACTACTTAAAGTATTATACTATTCCATATTTTATAATATATACAATTCATATTTATTTGAGAATCACGTTTACTTGAAAATCAGAAAAATGAAGTTTTTAATTCGCCTGTTGCAGTCCTTACTCAGCTTCATTTCCCTTGACAGTGTCCCAGTTTGCCTATTCGGAAATCCACTTCTGATCTTATCAAAAATTGAATCAAATTGTGAAATATATCAAATTTTGAATGAATGTCACGAAAAGATTGTAAGCCCCGCTAATTTAGGCAACCCTTCTCACCTCGCATAGCCTCCTTTTTGGTGGAGATACGCAAGAACGCAGAGGGAAAAGGGTTAAGTGTAGAGAGAAATCAACCAGATATTCGGAAATGGATTGCAGAACGAAGGAGGAATGTTGAGAGGCAAATCCGAGGGGGGAAAACAGGTCATTCTGGGACTGACAAAGCAAAATATGAGTGGTTATTCGGAAAAGAAGACTGATAAAGCCAGAGAGTAGAGATCAGTCTGGGTCTAAAACTGAGAAAATCGATAAATGATGGGATAGTGTGATGTTTTTTTTTGTATTTTTATTTTATGTGTGTGCTGTATCCCGTATCTACATGCTAATAAAATTTTGAGACTAAAACTGGAAGCTCACATAAAAGAAACAACACACCTTACTCTGACAATAGGACTATTCGTATAAATTTGGACACAAAGTCTCAATAACGCAAATAATTAGATAAACAAATTTGATATCAAATCTTTGCATTTAAACGATAATTCAGTGAGAAATTTTGCACAGTCAGTTAAAGGGTAAGAAGTCTAAAAAGCACATTGAGTTATCCTTTTTATATTGCATATCTAAGATACAAAGTGTAACATTTTTGGTAAGAATAAGAAAACCGAGAAGAAAAATTCTTTGTCTTTTTTTTGTGTGTATATATGCTGACAAGCAACTGATTTTCATCGCTCATCATAAGGGACAGTTAAAGGGGAAATGCTCCATGCTTTACTGAAAACTGAATGAAAACCAGTTTTTGCCTCATCTAGTTGGTTTGTAAAGACTCCCTTAAAAATTCAATTCTCATTCTTTTCTCAAAATTTAGGTAGTTTTGTACACCGGAATTTATTATATTATCATATAATGCAAATACTATTATTTTGCCATTTAACCACCTCATTTCTAAGATAATTCGAGTTCTGGCATCTCAGAATGCTATAGCCGTGGAATGTCTCATTATAACTTCTATTGCTCTTAGAAATCTCAATGAACAATAATCGTGTTCTTAAGGAAATGATATACAAAGGAGGTCCCTGCTGAATTTATAGCTACTAAGAAAATGTATGTTCAGACGTCCTTTGAAAATATCCAGCAAACCTCCTTGTTTCCCAAACATCTCTGGGTGAGCACCTCTAACCACCAAAGCAAACTCCTTGGGTATTTAAACAACTATAAACTTAAAGAAAGGGTTAGGCAATTTCACAGGGATATTTGTCACAATCGTCCCTTTGCGTTTTTTACGCTGACGTTTGGGTTCTTCAGTTTTGACAGAATCATGAAGTTTATCAATCTTAGTATCAGAAGGGGGGGAATAGTTTTCGTGTCTTATGATTATAAGTTGGTTTCTTTTTGTAATCATAAAATGTTACAAAAACTAGTCCTGCGATATTCAAAATAAATGCAAAAAAAACATCGATTTCTTTTTAATAAATAGCATTTAATAGTAAGGTAACATTAGCCGTTACATTCTGAGTTTTTAAAAATTCTGAATCAAAAATTTGTCCCATTTTTCATTTATAAGCAAATTGCTCTTATTTTTAATGCATAAAAAATGGCTCTTATTACTTACCTCTGATTCTTACATTCAAAAAAAGTAATAAAGCTTTATTAATCGTTAAAATCTAAATCAACTTCTATTTGTTATCATATGAGAACATGAAATTTTTTTGGTTTGAGGTTTTTGAAGCCTCAAAATGCGTAGGCAACAAATTGGCGATTTAACGCTGTTGAGGCATCAATTTTTTTGATTTTAGAAAATAACGTAGAAAGTTGTCACATTTGGCAATTTATCTCTTAAAGATATCATTTAAAAATATTAATTTCGTTTTTAATTCAAAAGTTTCAATCAATGGCAACGTTGTCACTTTGTGTGTGTGTGTGTATAAAAATGGTTCTATCATGTGAGAACATTATGTTGTATTGATTAGATGTTTTTCAAGTCTCCAACTCTATAGGCAATAAATTGGCGATTTATCACTTTTGAGGCATCAATTTCCCGTTTTCAGGATTATTAGAAAATTATTGCAAAAGGTTGTCCCATTTGGCGATTTATCACCAACAAAAAATTACAAATTGGCAAGAATGTCTGCCATGTATGCGATTTTCGAAATATTGATGCATGCGTATTCTGATAGTCACATGATTATTTCAAACCTGTTTAAATTATATAATTATTTAAACTAATTAAGACAAAAAAATACATTAAAAATAATAATTTTCTCATATAACATGAAATTTGAAATAACCTGTTTC
>JAOUZG010040464.1:3859600-3876656 GCA_026289955.1 Argiope argentata
TCATAGAAATAAACAAATCTTTGTATTAGGTGAATAATTTTGCATCTTATTTTTTTGGCCTGAAAAGGGTTAAACTATAGCGATTCATTAAAATCTCGAATCCGAATATTGCTATACTTTTATATGCGACCCAGCAAAAGTATGTCCTTCGGATTCATCTAGAGATTAAAGGTGAAGATTCATCAGAATCTTAAATTCGAATTTTTGAAATTTATAATAATTGTTCGTATAATTCATATACGAATAAGTAACAATTTAAACGTGAGTAGTTTGATTGGTACTGTTCTTTAAAAACGTATCGTATTAAAAAACTCCAAATTTATATTTAAAAAGTGTATTAAAAAATCTTTTTAAAACAACAACAAAAATACTTATAAGAATTTTCAATATTTTTTTTTCTCTAGCGTAACGTTATTTTGGCGACATCAAGAATTCTAACGTAAATTGTTTTCAAATTTGGAGAGAAGAAAGATCCATCATCTTCAAAGCGCGCTGCTGATTTATGTATGCAGCTGTCGATTCTGGCGTTTTCATTCATCCGTGTCACGGGAAATCATCGCAGACGTGTTGTTCCCCAACAAGTTTTAGTGGCTTCCGCCCATGTGGTTGAGCTATTTTCGTCACCAGTCGGCTCTTAAATGTTTATAAATTCGCATATCGCCATGTGTTGCTTTAATTTATTAAAAGTAAAACTTTTAGGAATAAAAATAAAAAGGAAATATTTTTTAGTATTAAAAACTCATAAAAATAATGAAAACAATACAACAAGTAGAAAAAAAAACAACTTCTAAATATTCCTGAATGCTGAGGATGAATAAGAGTTATTTTCAACACCATGTGGAATGGTTATAATTTTGCATATCATGTGTTGCATTAATGTATTAAAATGAAAATAATAGTATCAATAAAAATAAAGAGGAAATAATTTTTAGGTAATTTCCACTATCAAATAACAATAATGAAAACAATACAACAGACAGAAACAAAATTTCTATATATCCCGGAACACGGAGGAAAAAAAATTATTTTCGACACTATGCGGTTTCTGAATGCTTATAATTTCGCATATTACCATGCGTTAATTTATTAAAAGGGAAAATATTTTATGAATAAAAGTAAATAGGAAACAATTTTCAGTATTTGAAACAAAATGAAAACAATATAAAATAATGAGATTGATAATAATAATAATAAAATGACATATGGGAATAAAACTTTTAAGTATCACAAAGTACTGAAGAAAAAAAGCAAAAGAAAATATTATTTATTCCTCGAAGTTATTTTATCAAAGATTTTGCACCCCAAAAAACTGAATTTAAGAAATTAGGATATTGTTTATTTATCTCAAATTGTAAAAATATCCCAAAATTATTCCAAATTAAATCAAATCTGAATTGTCCCCGATTTGGCTTATCAGTAAGTAATTAATGCTATTAAGGATTAAGTAGATTTAACTTTTTAAATGTTATTCTCATTCACTTTTCAATTTTCAATACTCTTAAAATATAACCGTTAAACCGTTAAATAACCGTCAATAAACCGTTAAAATATGACCGTAAATATAATAAGTTAAATATACTTAACCTTAATAGCATTACAAACTTACTGATAAGCCAAATCCAGGGTAATTCAGAATATTTGATTTAATTTTGAATAATTTTGGGACATTTTTACAATTTGAGATAAATAAACAATATGCTCTATTATTAAATCAGGACGATTTAATAATAGAGCATATAATCAATCTATGCTTTTTATATCTTTTTGTTATAGTTTCATATTTTTATAAACTGATTATTTCTTATCATTAATGTTTATATATTGGATTTTATCTTTTATTTCTATTCTCTTTCCTCATTTCGGGATATCCTCGGATTCTGGAACATCTCAAAGTTAAAAATTTAAAAAATTTGATCACAAAGAGACATTTTTTAACAAATTATAATGAGTTCTATTTTAACAGTAATTATATCCCCCTTTTAAAATTCATTGGAGTGAAAATTAAAGATATAAATGTAAATAAAAGATTAGGAAGTTTTGAACTCAAATAGCTAGCATTGTTAAATACATTCAATAAAAAAAATCAGAAATTAAACTAGCATTGTTAAATACATTCAATAAAAAAAATCAGAAATTAAAAAAAATGTTTCTGATTTAATCAGAGAAAAATTGATTATTATAATATTTTACTATTATTCTAATGGAAAATTTCAAAATCAGAGAAAAAAATTGAATTAAAAACAACTGTGTCAACCAATATCACTGCATTAGTATCAAAAAGTGTGATTTACTTATAGATATTCTAGTTTCAATATTAAAATGCCATTTTAAAACACTTTTTTAAAAGATATACGCTAACAATAAAGATACCTCTTTTAAAATGCTAGGTTTTTTCATTTGAGCTGTTTGAACTGCTAAAAAACATAATAGACATCTTAATTATCTGCTTATAACAAATTATCTCGTAGTAATAAGTAGAAAATAGAATTTTCAGTAGTAAACAGAGATTTTCTCAGAATTAGCTTGTTCTTTAAATTTTTTAAAATTATGGTATGATACATATTTTTGAAACCATGGAAAATATATTTAGTTTAAAACTTGTGCCAAAAATATATTTAATCATTTTTTAAAAATATTTAATGGAAAATACAAATTTCAAATAGGAATGCTTTTAAAAAAAAAAAATATTTAACCCATTGACTGCCAGACATATTTAGAGCGTCTTGCCCTGGGTGCCAAGGTTTTATTTTGAAGAATACAGGAAATTTTACAAAATATAATTATATTAAGTTACTGATATAATATTGCAATAGCATTTACAGTAATTTGTATTGAAAAAAAACACTACGAGATAACTCGTAGCTGGCGTCACTGATAAAAATTCCTGTGCTGGTTGCCATTTACGAGTTATCTCGTAGTGTTCTTTTTTTAATAAAAATTGCAGTAAATGCCATTACAATATTGTATCAGTAACATATTATATATATATATATATATTCTGTACAAACGGAAAAAGAGACTAGGAGACTCGGTATTTTTGTCCACAGTGCCCCGAAAAGTCAGCACTTTGCGTTGATCCTTTGTTTCAGAGTTTATCATATTCAGAAACAATAATAAAAAATATTTTTAAATTTATGTGATACATTCGTATATATATAAATATAATTATTAAAATCTAATCGTCTAAGTTATAATTTTTTAAATAAAAATTGAAAATTATTATTTTTATTTTTTACACGATATAAATTTTTCATTCGCCTTTTAAAAATATTTTTAACTAAAATGGCGGCCATTTGTAATTAATCTAAAAATGCACCACGCACTACGAGATATCTCGTAGCTGGCACTTTTGATACACACGCTTAACGAGATATCTCGTAGCTGACACTTTTGATACACACGCTTAATGCGAGATATCTCGTAGTTGGCAGTCAATGGGTTAATGGAAAATACAAATTTCAAAGAGGAATGCTATACTACTCATCACTTTTTTCGGAAATATTCTTTTTGTAATGCGGTTTATTACAAAATGCTTGAAATTACGTAATTTTTTTATTAATATGAAATTTTAATAAATAATATTTGTTTGTTTTTTCAAATTAGGCCCTAACAAGTTAAATTAAATACTTATACTTAGGAGCTTCATTTTTAAAAATATATATACATGAATCAATATTTATAAATTCCCCTCCAAAACAAAATTTCTTAATAAATTTATTGAAATTCTCTTTTATAACTCAGGTCATATTATTACCTAGGTCTCATTAAAACCTTTTCGATTAGATGGAAAGTAAAAATACATAAAAGGAGAGGAAGTAAGATGGGTTAAACTTTGAAACGCATAAAATATTACAATACTATAAATATTTTAGAAAATAAATTAAGATATCTCTACTGAAGAGTCATAATTGTTATATTTTCTATTCCAAAATCAACAACGAAATGACATTACACAAACATAAAAAGATTTGGGAAAAATTTTTGGGAAGCAATAAACAAAATTAAATCAAAATATATTTCGCGAATGTTGTAATTTTTATCACATTTAATTTATCGTGCGCCATATGACATTTAGAACCTAAGATGATAAATTTCGGCATTTTTTTTTTGAAATTCTTATAATCCACTATTTCATTGTTTCTGTTTTTTTTTTCAATTTTTTTTGAAATTTCGTCCAACATATCTTTTAGCCTTTCCTGGCCGACAAAACTGGACAGTAAAGATTGATGTTATTCAAATATTTACTGTAATTCAATGCAATAAATATTTAAAACGTTTTATGTTTGTTTGACTTTCACTAAGAAGAACATTAACATGAAAGGTACTATTTCTGTAGAAAAAAAATTATGGTTTTTGTTTCTTTAACTTATCTAAAACTCAATTAAGTAACACCGAATTTATAATGCTGTTACATCGTCGAAACTATTTGTTTATTATCTATATCGATGATAAGCCAAAATATTTATCAATCAAACAACTCTTTTATAGAAAAGGTATCATTTTATATATTATTTATGTTATTTATTGAATGCTTGATCAGTTTTCAGAACAGGAACTTCACAAAATATTGCAAAAGACAACATAAATTGAATTTATAGTAAATAAAGAAATATTTAAACAGCTGTTGTTCATTAAAAGGAAATGAAAACAAAACATTTCACTCTTTTGTTTAGCACTGCTGTATTTTTCCAAGTAAGAAAATAAATTACCAAATTATCGTTTTCTAAAATCTTCTGATATATAATGCATTTTGTTTTTAAAAGAAGGACAAATGAGATGTTTTAAATAATGGTTGTTTTATATTTGATATTAGTACTGTTTAGAAAATGAAATATGGTAAAAATCCCTCTGAATTACGTTTAGTTAATATATTTAACTGTATTTTCCTGTTTATATTAATTTTTTGTTAACAGTTTGGATTTTCGCTCAAACTAATAGTTTTGGAACTTGAGTAATTAAATAAAAATATTAAATTTATTCAAATAAACATTTATTCTTCTTTTTTAAATCTAAATTTACTCACAATTACTAGCTTCAAAATAAGAAATTTAAGTATTTTTAGTCAATCGCACTAATTTCAAATATGTTGATTTTTTTTTGAAGTTACTCGGTGTGTTGACATTTTCACGACTTTATAAATAAAAAGAATTACAGAATGATTTATTTAAATTACTCGTTTACTCTTTTTTTTCAATTTACTCATTTTTTTCAATTTTTATTAATAACAGTGTTTTCTAATGTGCTGCAAGTTATAAAATGATGGTCAAGATCTGAAATGAGCTATCAAAAAATTTAAAAGCTCCATTTCTGTTCACCTTATTTTTTTTCATGAACTGTAATATAAATCCAAAATCATTATAAAAACGATTAATTATCTATATTAATAAAAATGCAGCTCGAAATGCGTTGCTAAGCGCAAAACTGGAGAAAGGCTTGACCGATTCGGCTAATTTTTTAAAAAATATTTTCGTTAAGACACGAGGATGGTTCTTATGGAGAGAAAAAATTAAAAAACTGTGTGGAAAATAGTTAAAACGACACTTTTCTTACTTTCCCGCCAAAATTCTTCGTTTTCTCCCCCCACACCAACTGAGTTAGATAGCAGGAAGTAATAAATTAGGAATTGTTTAGAAAGAAATACGCGAAGTCAGTTGGTTTTCATTCATAGATAACGGGATGTTTAAAAAAGAAAGAAAATAGTTGCTTTTATTATTAGTCGGTATGAATATTTAATCTATGTCTGCTCAAAACAAAGTCTGGGCAGGGAAAGAAGAAAAAAAATAACAAAGGGAAAAAAAGGTTTGTAAAAAGAAAAGTAGTGAAGAAAAAAAGAATAGAAAAGAAAAGAAGGGTGTGTGTGTCACCATTATTTCGTCTGTGCGAGGCATTTTCCAAGCTGTTTTTAAGCTTTTGCATCTTTTGAAAACCAATTGTGTCTTTATTTGTTTAGTGTGTTTACATTTATGAAAATCTGAATCTCATTATTCTATAAAAACATAATTTTAGACCTTTCCCTCCACCCTTTAAGAAAAATATCAATTCCGGATAATTCCGGAAATATCAATTCCAATCATTGCTCGGATAGAAAGAGAAAGATGAGTAGTACTGTGAACAGACCATCTAAAGAAAATAATAATAAATAATACTATAAATAAATTATATGATTATCAAAATTTGTTTGATTTAAAAATATTTTGTTGAAAAACCAGTTATGAGAAACAGCTACATAAAATATTAGCGATCATTAATACTGGAGAACCGACTGGTCGCCAAAGGCGGCTAGTTAATAAATACATATAGATTTCATTAATTTAGTTCTAAAAAATATTATCTAAATGCTTGAAATTTTAATTAATGTTAAAATTTCATTGTTTTCCGATATAGAAATATCTGAATAAACATCAACTGAAATTGTCCTCCAGAAACTTTTTCGCATACTATTTAATAAATACATTTGCGTCTCTGGTAAACACTGGATAAGAAAAACCCTATCAGAGTGCGATTTTTACTGATTAATCGTTGGGATGTTGCCATTGCAAAAGAAAATAAAATTATAATTTGACATAGAGCTGCCATTGCAGTCATAAAGTCAGATATCAAATTTCACGCATTTTAATCTTTGCATTTTTGGATATCGTGTATATATGTGTATGAAAGTATGTACCGACAGACATATTATCAATCCTTTGGTAGATTTGGTTCCAAATTTGATACAAATTTACGCTTTAAATATTAAATATGTGTACTAAAATTCACTCATTTAATTTTATTCATTTTAAATTATTATGTTAATTTATACTTATACAGATGTTTTCTTCTCTAAATCTATTTCCAATATTTGATTAATCTAAACCTTAGTAGTAAAGGAAATAAACCAAATTGCTTCCGTCTAAAAGCGTTTTCGAATTATCTTGTTTGCATATAAACATAATTCCAAAATTTTATTCTTAGAGTCGAATATATTTAAAACGTGAATATTTGAATTTGAATTTTTTGAGGATTAAAATACTTTTTCTGCGCATGCATCATAAAGGAAAAATAAAAATCAATGTGAAAAATTCCATTTAGTAAATTTCCTCAACATTTCAATAAAAAATGAAGCTTTGTTTGCGATATCCTGGTACGGCGTATCCTCAAGCCAACTTCTATCGCTTACATATATCATAGAAAATAATGGTATTTACGTATTATACCGTCTCTGCCAACGATGGGCAAAGGTTTAGTAACTTTTTGGCGACGGATTTAAATTTGGCAATAGAGATCAACGGATTGTACCAATGACGGACTACCATAACTGACGGTTTAGCAACTCATTGGCGATGACTTCAAATTTGCGATAAAGTCGGACCGTATAATACGCAAGTACCAAAATAATTTATACCATACTTATTTACATTACTTTAATTATAATTTTAGATTATTCAATTTAATGGATTTACCTTCCTTATATGTTGTAACTTGTAATTTTTTTTTTTACTTTCACAAATTTGAAGTTTATATAAAGTGAAAAAAAAATTGCAATTCGAAATTTCTATGAATCCCCATGTTTCAGACTCCTTCCCATGTGTTCGAAAAACTCAGTTTTACATTATGTTGTTCAGTGTTTTTCCGCAATTTCTACTATTAGCTCACACTCTTCTTACATATTTTGTTGAAATTTTCAATCGTTAGTAAAAGACTTTTTTCTAATTCACTCAACTTCGAACACATTTTTTAACTTGCAGTGGATGACACTTGATGTTAATAGGGTGTTTTTCAAATAATTTTTTGTAAACTTTTAGTGGATGAAAAAACATAGCAAATGCTTCCTTTTTAGTATATGAGAAAGTGAAAAAAATTTAGATATATTCGCGTAAAAAAAGGTATGATATTTAAAATTGTAATATTCATTTAAAATTTGACTGGTATGTGTTTAACTAATCTTAAATGAAAACAAAATACAACAGTAGATAGTAAATAAGTAGACAAGATGCTTTTTATTTTCCCAATTTTGTAAATGAGAAATTGAAAAAAAAATTAGAAGCAATTATTCACATTTTAAATAATCAAAATTTCACATTTTAAGTAATAATATTCATTTAAAACAGAATCAGTTTATGTTTAACTCTTCAAAAAAAGTAATAAAATATACGATAGCAAATTTCAAGTTATCATGCGAGAACATTATCACTTTTAAGTGATTATTTGTCTTCGGTCATTATACAGTTTAAATCGAAACTGAAAATCGAACCGGAAATCGAACTTGAAACAATTAGAAGACTTCTCTGTTGGTCTCTCTCTCTCCTTTCTTTATTTAGTGTGTGTGTGTGTGTTATATTACTAGCTGCAAACAAAATTTTGGAGCTCGACCGATTTTGAGATGAAACAATACAATGATGCCATAGTTACGTTAATCTTTTAAAAACGCATCTGCTTTCAAAGAAGTATACGTCATAATGATAAAATACATGTAAAAGCAGGTGACAATATATGCAATTAAAGGATGTTGATGAATACTGCCATTTACGGTTTATGGATTGCCTACGTGATTTCGAGCTTCAATTATTTCTTGCTTTCAATTATTCAAAAACCCCTAACGATAACATCATATTCCCACATGATAGTACAACAGTAGATAATACATCAATAGTCAATTTCTTTTTTCAGTTTTCTAAATGAAAAAAAAAGGATCACAAGCAAATATTAGCTTCAAAAAATGCGTGATATTTTAAATAGTTTATCATATTTATTCATTCATTGTAACGTGATTCCCAAAAACAATGAATAATCATGAGGATATCCTTTTCTTAAACCTTCCTTGAATCACACAATCCAGAATCGATAACTAAAATTCGTGACGATCCACGTGAAATAAGAACGGAAATACCGACTCGTAATTCGAAATCAGAAACAACTTGATAAGCGTCCCAAATAATTGAAGCTCTCTTTATCAAAATACAAATGTTTATACTTGCAACAATCTATTGTTTTTCTCATTATTTTATCTGCCTAACGACTAAACATGGCGGACGTGCGACTACGTCCGTACGGGTACGTTTAGAATTCGGGATTTGAATGTCACTTTAGGGCTTATCGAAATGTCTTTACACTGACTTTCGTGTTAGTCATATTTGTTCTATATGTATTCCATTCCTGATTGGTTCTTAATCTTTAATTTTTTGTTTGTCAGGGCAAATAGTAAATATTGGGGAGTGTGACACGTTCTGATTTTGTTTAGAATATGCACGTAGGCACGCGAACAAACAATTTGTTTCGTAGGAATTTAAAAGCAAAGAGTGTAATCGTGAAATTATTCGATCGGATGAACCGACACGTGTCAGATCTCTTCGAATTCGAAATAATCATTTCTAGAATTATATCTGTCTTATAAATGGAATGATTTAATACGTAATATACAATTTAATATTACACGTAATCTTAAGGTGTTACTTACTGTTAAATGTAATATGATGTTAAACTAATAATGAAATTATGAAATTATGTTAATATTGAAATTATGCTAAATGTATTAATATACATTTAGCATTCTGGTGAATCGCCGCATGTTAGGTCTCTTCGAATTCAAAAAGATGTATAAATATACATTTAGCATAATGTATTAATATCCATTTAATAAAATGAATTAATATACATTTAGCATTCTGATGAATCACCGCGTCTTAGATCTCTTCGAATTTAAAATCATTGTTCCTGGAATTATATCTGTGTGTTGTAAATGGAATGATTTGATTCTCAATAAACAACTTAATATTACATGCATTATAAAATGTTACGTAATGTTAAAAGTAATATGATGTTAAATTAAATTAATGCAATTATGAAATTATGCTAAATGTATTAATATACATTTAGCATAATGTATTAATGTACGCTTATCATTCTGATTAATCGCCGCGTGTTAGATCTTCTCGAATTTGGAATTATGTATTAGTATGCATTTAGTACAACGTATTAACATTCATTTATCGTACTGCATTAATATTCATTTATCATGCTAATAATAATGTACCCTTAGCATTCTGATTAATCGCCACGGTTTAGATCTCTTCGCATTCGAAATCATTGTTCCTGGAATTATATGTGTTTTGTAAATGAAATGATTTATTACGTAATAAACAGCTTAATATTACATGTAACGTAGTGTTAAATGTAATATGATGGTAAATTAAATTAATATAATAATGAAATTATGCTAAATGTGTCAATGTACGCTTAGCATTCTAATAAATCGCCACGTGTTAAATCTCTTCGAATTCAAAACAACCATTTCTGGAATAACATCTGTGTATTATAAATGAAATGATTTAATACGTAATTAACAACTTAATATTACATGTAATCTTAAGATTAATATTAAAATTAATATGTTGTTACATTAAATGAATGTAATGATGTAGTTATACTAAATGTATTAATATTTATTACATTTAATATCTAATAAACATCTTAAGTTTGTATTCCGATAATTTTAATTTACATATTAAAACTGTATTGCTATAAAGTTTTATGAGTTTTGAATGAAATCTGGGAAGAATTCAATTTCTTAGAATATGTGAAAGTAACACGAAAATGCCAGATAAGTGAAAGAAATATGTTTTTATTATCAAATTTATAAATATGAACATTTTGAAATTTTTTTTTCAATTTTTACTTATATTATGCTTTTGGATGTTTTTCGGAAAAATGAAATTCAAAAACATGCAATATTATCTCGGGTCAGAATATAATGCTGTACTTTGTAAAAGGATATCGATAGTACTTTCATTTGTTCATTTTTTATACAAATGGTGTATGAAATAGTTGACTTGAAATAATCAGCGCTTTTGTAGTTTTTTTACTGCAGTTAGTAGTATGAAAGTACTTAAAATATTTCATCTTATCACAAATTCCAGATTTATTAGATATGTTTTTTGTAAATTTCAGAGCATAATAGTATTATTTATTATGAAATTATTAAATAGATTAATTATAGATAGTTTTTAAATTATAATGTTTTTTACCCTAAAACCCAATTTCTACCCCAAAACAAATTTATTTAGAATTGTTCATCTAAAATTGTAAGTTAACCATTAAACACAAGGAAGTTAAAATGGTTCGATAGCCATTGCATCAAATCTGATCTGCACCAATTCAACCTTGTCTTTCTTACTATTTGAGATTTTTTTTCTAAAGAAAAAACCAGTACTGGCCAAGCTGTGTCAAACAAGTGTTATTTTAAAATACAACAAAAAATTATTCATGAAAAAGGAAAAGAAGATTCAAAATTAAAAGAACTACCTGAAAATAGAAATTAAATATTCACATATGATATGTCGAACAAAATTGCTTACAATTCCACTTTCACCATTTTTCTTACTCCACTGCCACTAACCTTCCTACTTTAATAATGTACACATGTATATAATTCCTGACTTCAAGGGAAAATATTTTTTGGTTTATGTTATGGTTTTTAGATTGGGAATTAAATAGTTAATAGTAATTGCTCAAGAAATTACTATTAATTATGCAGCAAAAAAATTAAAAAGCATTTCAGAGCTTGGAAAAATAATAAGAACTGGAAATTACAAAGGCGAAATGAAGCCAAATCTTGGGCCCTACAAAACGTGTGTGTGTGTGTGTGTGTGTGTGTGTGTCTTACAAGACAATTTTTTACCAACTGCAAAATAAGTCCCTTACTACTATTTGTCCGTCCAAAAATTTTACTCAATCGACTAGATGACTGAATCAAATTTCAGAATGGGAAAAAAACTGAACTCACTATTACATTAAGGAATAAGCCATTACATGAAGCTTATTTATATCTTTTTTATTACGTACTTATTTTGTATTTTCTATTTTAAAAATTTTAAAATTTAATGAGTAGCTCGATGGTGGTTCAAAACTAGCATCATTAGTCCTGATAATAACTAAGTATCAGGACTAAGTGAAAACAAATTTTAAAATACTTTCATTTAATTGGCAAAACTGAAATTTCTATTTCAATTGACTTGTCACTTGTATTGATAGCAACAAAGCATCAAGTCTAAGTGCAAACCAAGTTTTAAAGTTCTTTTCGACTCATAGACTTAAATCTTAATTAATGTCATTATTTAGCTTATTTATATCATTTTTGTTTTATAATTATTTTTCATTGCGCATTTTAGAAATTTACAAATTTGATAAGCAGCCCGACATTGTCACAACACAATGATCCTTTCTATTTTACTAAACTCCTCATTTACACTGACAGCAACTAAGAATGAGGATTAATTGAAAACAAAGTTAAAAGATTTTTCTGTTAATTTGAATTGAGCAGAGTTGTACCTAAAAACTGACTGATAACAAGTAAGTCGCCAATAAATTTTCCGTCATATATTTCTTACCAAATCAATCTCGCTATTTAAATCCATTTTTAAATTCTTACTATTAGTTCACACTCTCTTTATATATATGTATATATCTTGTTCAAATTTTCAATCGTTAATAAAATTCTTTTCATTCATCCACTCGTGTTCAAGTAAAACTTTTGCACTTACAGTGGATGACGCTCGATGTTAACAGTTTTGTCAAATATTTATTCATTAATTTGGTTAATTAATTTTTAATATTTTAGAGTTTCAGCAGTTTGTAACGAAAATTTGAATCTACAAGCAGTAGCTCAATCGGTAAAATGGCAGGATTTCGATATTTTTCAAGAGAAGGTGAAGAATGCGAGTTCAATTCTTGCAAAAAATCAGTTTTTTTATAAATTATATATATTTATTGTAATTATTTAATAAAAAGTGAGTAAAAATTTTTTTCTTTGATGACCAAAGTAGGAACTGACTTTAATTTTTTTTATATTACTTGTTTGAGTAAAAATATGAAATATACCAGTTCCACGAAGGTATGAATAATACGATATTTGTCAAATTAAGCGTCATTTGAGATATTTTATCATTAATTGTCGCGATGTAAACTGCAAATTGCTATGTCTGATTTTTCTCTCCCAGCGACTATACAGTTTATGTTATGACTTCGTTTATTGAGACCATTTGCTTAAAATGTCACGAGTATTTGGCTAATTTTACACGTGTTTTTCCCAACTGACAGACGTCGCTTCAGCTTTATTTTAATTTGTCCCAGCTAAGCACATCTATTTTACAATACTTAACATAGCGACATTAAGCGTGCTGAAGTTTCTTGCACTTTTAATCAGTTCATTTCCTGACTGCTTACTTATCAATTACGACCAAAACCGGCAGCTTAACTAGGCATTTTTTTATCCATCAAAACACGTCCATCAGATAGCATATTTTATTAAACCAACCCTTGACTGTTCGTGTTTATTCATTCATGAAATAAACATTTCAATTAGGTGACGTTGTTTTCTTAGGTTTTATATTCATTGAAACCTTAGAATGTGCAATAAGGTTTTGAAGAAAGTGTAACCGAAACCGCCCGAGTGCATTATCGAGCCCATCGACAAATGCGCGAGAAAACGCTGACCTTACTGCCGATGAGAGAGACGATGAAAAGCAGCAAATATTTCTCCCCTTATAATCTCAGCTTCAGTCCGGGCGTGGCCTACCCGACTTTCAGCGTTCTAAACTTCTGTTTAGATAAAGGAGGCCTAAATGTGAAAGAGTGGTGAGTGATCAGGGAGGAGGAGGGAATGTAAAATTCTTGATTCCTACTTAATTACAAACGATAGAAAAGCATGTAAAGAAAACAAAAATGCTGGTGATAATATAAATATCGCAGTCTGGCCAATATATTGACTAACTCAAGATAACAGATTTAAATGAATATTGACTGCACATGACCAACACATATAAAACATTGACAATAAAACAATATAGGATTACCCAGGTAGCACATCCTGTAGCATGATATTGTACAATATTGTGCGATATTATATGATATTAAACATTATTCCCCAATATTAAACAATATTGCGAACATTGATCAATATTTTACAATATCTGTGTGCTACTAGAGTAGTCATAATAGACTATTTTCGCATTGATCTGAAGATCAGTGGAGGATTTTCTAAAAGGAAGTTGCCTAAGTCATTCAGGAGAGGGGGAAGGTAGAAACGGGCTGAGCGCAAATAGATTAAAAAGACATTATTGAACTGCCAATACTGTAAATATTACAATCTGTTCAATATATTGATTATAACTTTAAATAATAGTGATTGCATATGAACAACACATAAAAAACATTGACTCAATAAAGTAATATAGGATTAGTCGTCATTTAGTCATAGTAGACTATTTTTCCATTCATCTGAATGATAAAGATCAGTGGCGGATTTTCTAAAAGCCAAACTAGGCATTTGACTTTAGCCCGTTACTTGAGGAGGGGTGAATACAAAGATTAAAGCTACATTATTTAACTGATAATAACGTAAATATCACAGTCGATCCAATATATTGATCATGACTCTGTTTAAATAACAGTGACTGCATATGAGCAACACATTAAAATATTGACTCGATAAAGTAATATAGGATTAGTCATAATAGATTATTTTCTCATTTATCTGAAGATCAGTGGAAGATTTTCTAAAAGGAAGTTGCCTAAGGTCATTCAATGTGGGAGGGGGGAGGGTAGAAACGGGCTGCGTGCAAATAGATTAAAAAGACATTATTGAACTGCCAATATTGTAAATACTACAGTTTGTTCAATATATTGATTATAACTTTGTTTATATAACAGTGACTGCATATGAATAACACATTAAAAACATTGACCCAATAAAGTATTATAGGATTAGTCGTCTTTCAGTCATAATAGACTACTTTCTCATTCATCTGAGAGATGAAGATCAGTGGAGGATTTTCTAAAAGGTAAACTAGGCAGTTGCCCTTGGTCCATTACGTAGTGGGGAAGCGTACAAATAGATTAAAAAGGCATTATTCAACTGGTGATATTGTAAATATTACAGTCTATTCAATATATTGATCATAACTCTGTTTAAATAACCGAGATTGCATATGAACATCATGTGAAAACATTGACTCATTAATTAATTATAGGATTAGTTCCATTTTGCAACAGACTATTTTCTCATTGATCTGAAGGATGAAGATCATTGACGGATTTTCTAAAAGACAAGTTAGGCAGTTACCCATGGCTATTCAGTTGGGAGGGGGTGGACGGGCTGCGTACAAATAGATTAAAAATATATAATTTAATTGGTAATATTGTAAATATTAAAGTCTGTTCAATATATTAATTATAACTGTTTAAATAACAGTGATTGCATATGAACAATATATTAAAAAGCATCAACTTATTAATGAAATACAGGAATAGTCCTTACTCTTTACAGCAGACTATTTTTTCATTGGCCCTGAAGGATAGAAATCAGTAGAGAATTTTCGAATTGGAAACAAGGCAGTTAGTTGCCTAGGCCATTAGTTTGCGAAAAGAGCACTGCATGTAAATAGATTAAAACGACATCATGAACTTGTAATACTGTAAATATCACAGTTGGTTTTATATATTGATTGTAATAATGTTTAAATGACGGTGACTGTGTATAAAGAATATGTAAAAACATTGTTTCAATAATGAAATATAGAATTAGTCCTCTTTTACATTATCCAGGAAACTTATTTTCTCATTGATTAGTAGAATAGAGATAAATGCCTGATTTTCGAATGCGCAAAGTAGGTAGATATCTATAGCTGAGAGGAGAAATGGGGGGGGGGCGTATGCAATTCGACTGGGAAAACACTATCATCCAAGGACCATTATGAAATATAGAATTAGCTCACTTTTTCACTTTAAGACAGATTATTTTCTCACTTACCAGAGAAATAGAGATTAGTGATGAATTTTCGAACTGGCAAAATAAGTATTTGCCTAGGGCCACTGAATTTAGATTGGGAGGGGGGGTCCAAATGGACAAAAAAGATACTAACTAAATAAATCTGAAATATAGGATTAGCGCTCTTTTGCACTTTGCAACAGACTATTTTCTTGCTTGATCAGAGGGATAGAGATTAATGCCTCAATAGTTGTTTAGGGCCACTCAGCTGAGGAGGAAAAGGCTGCAAGCAAATCGCCCCAAAATTCACTATTAAATAAATAAATTTTCAGAAAAGTCAAATGCTTCAAGTAAGAAATTTTAAATTAATATTAAATTTACTAGTTAAAATTGATGGGGCTTTGATCAGTTTAATTTCGTTTATTTTGTTATTACATTATTCATAAACAGTCTGTGTCTGCATAAAGCATTTAGTTGTCATAAACTTTCTGAAACACTAAATTAATTTTATTCTCATCAGTAACAATTTGGTTAAGTTAAAAATGTTTTGAAATATGGGACTAAAATTATTAGTTTAACCCTTTCACTACTAATTAAGCCTAATATATATGACCTTGCACATCCTATTACTAAGGGCCGTTTTGAAGCCGGCTTGTTTTTTAAATAATAAATTTAAAATATAAAGCGAGGGCATCTTTAGTGATAACTTGCTTATAACCCTTCTTTTAAAATAGAAACGACTCACTTGGTCAGAAATTTGAACCAGATAAATCATGAATGAGTTAATAAATGAAAAATATCGTTCTGTCTGCTATTTATCGTCCCAAATTAATCAGAAAATGGTATTAATATAAGAAGAAACGGAGTGTTAAATGGTAAGAAAGCAGTTGAATTAATTTCCACCTATGCTTAATTCAAGAGACAAAGAAAAGGAGTTGTAAACGATAGAGAAAAATCAAAGAATTGACTTAAAATATGGAATACTACTCTAAACATCAGAATCTCAGGTTCCTAAATATGAGATAATTTAAATATCACAATTTGATCATCCAAAATCTGGGTGACTCTCTAAATATCACAATCTGGTTTAAAATATGGGTAACACTCTAAATATCACAATCTGGTTTAAAATGGGGTGGTAACTTTCTAAATATCGCAATCTGGTATAAAATGGGGGGTAACTCTCTAAATATCACAATCTGGTTTAAAATGTGGTGGTAACCCTCTAAATATCGCAATCTGTTGTTAAATGTGGGGGTAATCCTCTAATTATCACAATCTGGTTTAAAATATGGAGTAACACTCTAAATATATTAT
>JAOUZG010040464.1:3876666-3889435 GCA_026289955.1 Argiope argentata
CTCTAAATATATTATAATCTAATCATCCAAAATGAGGGGTAACACTCTAAATATCACAATCTGGTTTTAAATGTGGGGTAACACTCTAAATATATTACAAACTGATCATCTAAAATGTGGGGCAATACTCTAAATATCACTCCTGATCCAACACATTGCGATGTTTTTCTCATAAAAGTTTGTGAAACGGCAGGAAAAAAATGCTATTAACTGTCTGAATAATTATTACTGGCCAGATAAACTGGTTAACTATAAGGTGTCAGGACAGAGTCCTAACCAGAATGGTAAAATTACATAGATTACTGATATTGTTCCATACTAAAGGACAGGAAAATGAAGCCTTTTCAGGAGAATTACATTGAAACACTTGATGCTAAAGGTACAATACATAATAAAAAGCTATCGTAAGAAAACAAAGATGAAATGAAATTTGTCCTATTTCAATTACGCACCATTTTTTAATGAAACCCTAGAAAGTGCCATAACGTTTTGAAGAAAGTGTAACCGAAACCGCCTGTATACATTATCGAGCCCATCGACAACTTCACAAGAAAACGCTGACCTTAAACCCGATGAGAGAGACGATGAAAAGCAGCAAATATTTCCCATCCCTAATCTCGGCTTCAATCCGGGCGTGGCCTGTCCGGCTTTCAGCGTCCTAACTTCTGTTTAGATAAATTAAGAAGCCTAATCTTTCGGGTTCCGTTATGATGTTGATGACAAGCTGCGGGTCAAACCCAGTAAATGCGATTCCCTATAATATTTATTTAGTCGAAGCTGGTGTTATAAACTTCTCACGCCGCAACACAAGGGCTACCATTTTTATCTGGAGGATGAGATAATGAGTTTGTTGTTAGAAACTCTTCAATTGCAACACATAAAATCCCTCATACTTCGCTCTTAATATACACATTTTATCGCTCTATTGTGCTTTTATCTCGAGAGAGGAGATGATTTTTTCTTTTCTCAAAATAAGTAATGTCTTCGGAGATGATGGAGGGATTATTTGGTAAACATTTCCCCGATATTGTATTGAATGTGTTGGAGCGAAGAGCTCTTCAAATCGGATGTTATGAGAATTCTTTATTCGCTCACTCGCCTTTTTTTGTTGCTGCTATTTTAATTAAAAATAATCTATCTCGGATTCTGTTAGGGTGGGGCAAAGGTGAATGAGATGCTGTTTGAAGAAGCTCTTCAGAGGGGCGTTATCTCTATTTGACTTATTTTTTTTTCTGGAAGTGAGGGGTTCTGATAAATCGAGAGTTAACACTGGTTTATCAAAACAGAAAGAAAAAAATAACAGTTGGGTATGGAATGAGGTAGTGATATATTGAGTTCTGATGCACGTAAAAGCGGAATTTTAATTTCTTGGTGAGATTTAGATATTTTTTTGTAATATGTTGTATATTACTCAAAGTAATTAGGAGATATTATGATTTTGGACATAAACTGCGGATGAGGAAATATTTTCTTATCTAATTTAACGTGTATTATTATTTTTGTTTATAATTGCACTTGCCATTGACAAGATCACTGATGCATCAGTGAATTTAAGCCGAATGAGCGTCTCTTGCTTTGAAGTAGCACCAACAAAGGCCAAGAGTACATCTTAGCTACTCAAGAATCACATTCGCTTGCACAGCCTCTTTTTACAAGAGGGTACATTCACACACCTCACAGATAGAGCACTGAACAACCATGCCCTAACAGGGACTCGAACTAGGGAGGCCCAGATCACGAGGAAGACACGCTCCCCCTGTACTAGGACGCTGGCAATTTACTATGTATAGATGTTATAGGGCATAAGAAATGGGAAAGCAATAACGAATAACGAATAATTAAATTTTATTGATGATATTTAGCGTTACATTTTTTTAAAAAAAAGCTCAATCCATGCATAATATAAAAAGAAATGAAAAAAATCGGTATATAATTGATTTTTAATAAAGAGTGTGGTTCCCCAAGACCTAAGGCAATGGTTCACCCTCCTAGGCATAAATTCAATGAGATTAAGAACAGCTGTATTCTCCCCCACTTCCATGGAAAAGATCTTTCCAGCCGCTGTATTATTTGTGGAATTGATGAATGACTATCAATATTTCTCCTCTCCCCAGAATGCCCCAAATATGTTTTACTGAGTTCATATCTGACGAATATGCTGGCCAATCCATTCAAAAAATTCCATCGTCACAAAAGAAATTGTCCTATAACTGAGCACGATGTGGCCTGGCGTTATCTTTCACTATAATGAATTCATTCACAATTGCGGCAATGTAAAGGTTCTCAACAGGTCTGAGGATCTCATCCCTATATTACTGAGCCATCAGTGTTCCATTTCTGGTAACGTACAGGTTGGTGCGGCCATTGATACAAATACCGGCCCAGACCACCACTCCACCAAATTGGACTAATTAGGATTATTCCAAGTTCCAGATTATCTCCATATGAGAATCCGTCTATTGTCCGATTTTATATTAAAACAGAACTCATCCGTGAAAAATACATTTCTACACTAATATCGTCCCTAAATGAGATGTTAATGCTCCCACCTTCTGCAGGCAGGATCAAAACACAAACCATAACTCTGCGAGCATACAAACCCATATACCAGAGTTGGTGTCGAATAGGTTGAGTCGAAACTCTGGCACCATCATCGCTCCGAAGATACTGTTACAATTAAGTGGTATTCATAGTGTGGTTCCTTCTGGCGGTTTATGCTACATATCGATCTTCATTTTGTGTTGTTTACGATGTACGACTTTTGTCCTGATCTACGGTGAACACTTCTAATTTCCAAAAACCGATTACGTAGTCTGAAAATCATACTTTGAGAAACTATTAACGCTTGAGCTACAATGAATTGTGTTTGGCCTGACTCTAAATGACAGATAGCTTTCCACGCTACCAGTTCATCTGAGTCATGTTACTGAGACATAGCATTCTCTGTTTTGAAACATTAAACACGAATCAATCGTTTTTTATTTCCTCGTACAAAAGGAATGCCGCAGATCGCAGTTCTATCCTAATACTAAAATCCGTAGTTTTTTAAGTCACAGGAAAAAATTTCTATATTCTCAACTTTGTAAACATTAGGAATTTACTTGAAATCCGTTTCTTCTTAAGTTTTGTTAAAAGAGTTGTGGTTTATAAAGTGATTTCATACTGAACTCATATTCTCTACTTATTTGAGCAGTGCACTTATACGAGGGAGAGTCAAGAAGTAACGGGATATTTGATAAAATGTCTTTTATTCTACTGATATAAAATTGAAACATGCATAATTTTTCTGTATAATCACTCTGGACTTCAAAGTACTTTCTCCTACTTTTCACTTGTTTTTTATTCTATCTGAAAAAAAGTTATTCGACTGTATATATAATTAATTCTGCATCGCATCAATGGCTTCTGAATCGGTTTTAAATCTCCTTCCTCTTAACTCTGTCTTCAATTGGGCAAACACATGAAAATCACTTGGAGCCAAGTCTGTACTATATGGGAAGAGAGGAGGTTACAACTCTACGAAACCTAATTTCATTATTGTTTAGATTGTCCGTTGGATAGAATGTGGCTGAGCATTATTTTGCTACAGGATGACACATCTTCGCAGTTTTCCCACGACGTGTGGAACTGATTGCAGGTTTCAATTTAGTTCGCAACACATCACAATAGTTTTCACTACTCAGTTTCACCAAGCGAATCACTATCCTTGTTTCCTCTTTGCTGCAGATTGGCAATGAAACTACCATATTTGACGGTAACGAGGAAAACTCCAACAACACTTCAAAGATTAATGCGGGAAAAGAGCTCTTTGCATAGAAATTTTACTGGCTACACTGATTCAGAACCGGATACTAGTTGTGTTACCAAATCTGGAACGAGAAATTGCAAAAGATCCTTTATTTTTTTACTTTACCTCAACCAGGGGTGCTCCTCGGAAAGAGCATTAGATGCTTCCGCCATGGTGGTTAGATCTTGCCACCTGGAGGGCATATAAATTGGTGGAGGTCTGACTTCTCCCGTCGATGACGAGACTTACTTCCTTCGGATAGGGCTGTACCGTGGCCTAGGACCTAGGACTCAACTACACTTCACGCCAATCTTGCTATTGTGGTGGTCCGGTCATTTAGTGTTTATTATACGTGTGCTTTTGAGAGGGTTGGAGAATCCGCTCCAACCTGTTCAAATATGACTAACTTTTATGCTTTCCTTTGAACTTTTAAAAATTTTTTTTGCATAAAGTGGTCAATCCACTTTATGCATAACTTTAAAGAAATAAAAACTTTAAGAAAACTTTAAAGAAATAAAAAAAGTATATCGATTAAAATCGAAAGTTTTTTTTTAATTGCAGGAAAAAGATTTTTTTTCTAAGAAAATTGTGAAAGGTTAAGGCCTTCCAAGTTTTTTTGAAAACTTATCGAATGATTTGTTCAAAATTTCTGAAATTTTTTTCGAAACGTATAACTTGTTCCTGAACGAAGAAATAAGCTTACGTATTTTCTATTCATCTTTTCATAACAGAGTTTAACTGATAATTATCATGAATTTTTTAAATTTTTTTTCCTTCGCCCTACAAAAGTACCAACACAATTGTAATTTACTAAACAAATTGCTTACTCTGTTTCTCAGAAACTCTAAATTATATCGAGAAATCATCACATCAAAGACTGATAACAAAAATTGAATTAGATTTGAATTTGGAAATTTTGCAAAAAGAAATTAAAGAAAGTCACTATTCAAAAATTATGCAATGGATTCAGTAAATATATTAAATTCATTCAAAAACTTAATATTTAGTAAGTATTGTACACAAAATTATGTAAGGCATCCGATGCCTTATAAAAGATCCATAATTTTTTGTTGTGGTCGGGGGATAATACCTTTATTATAAAGTATGCCAGAAAAGTTTTAAAGATCACTACCGCCAGAAGATCAAGGTTTGGAGTCATTGCTTTGACTTAATCATTTCACTTGATATTCAAATTAAAAATATGTAAATAAAAAATCATTGGTTTTACCACTTTAAAGGCTTAAAATCCAATTAATACATGCATTGTATTGATCACATTCCTCATTAGGGTAGAGCCAATACATCCATCGCTCACTTAATAGGTATGTCCCACCATTAGAGTGGAGAGAACTCTACCTCACAGTATTTCTCCGAGTTGCGTTGGAAAGAAGTAGAATATTTGATCTCTCCACCTTGGAGGGTACACAAATAGAAGGGGGATCTGGCTCCTTTCATCGATGACGAGACGTACTTCTTACGGGAAGTATTGTTCCGTGGCCGGTGATGGCCCTTGGGACGCAGCCACAGTTCCCACCAGTGTTGCTGTTACTGAGGTCCAGTCATTCAGTATTTTTATCCATGTGCCTTCGGGCGGGTCGTAGAGTCAGAGATACCCTATAGTATTTCCCTTTAGGGGTGGGGGCATCTCGTAATTCAGGATGAGAGGCTTTCGGCATGGTGGTTGGTTTTTGCTACCCTGGAAGGTACACGAACAGATATTAGGCTGGCAACTTCCATCGATGACAGGACGTACTTCATTAGGGAAGGGTTGTACCGTGGCCAGTGATTGCCCTTATTACTCAACCACAATTCCAGCCATAGTGGCTGGAGCGGTAATTCAGTTATTTTATCGTGTTCTTTAGAGGTGGGTCGGATAATTCAGTGTTATGATTCCCCACAATATTGATGTTCCACCAGAAATAGAGAACGCATTTGCAAAACCCTCTTTTACAAAACAAGCCAGTTCCTTTAAACTGAAAATGAAACTTGTGGAATCAGTGTCTTTTTACTCTCATATGCCTAGCTCCAATTTATCTGGAGCTGATTCACCCATTGCAATAAAATATGGTAAACTCAATGGAATTCACATTATCTAAAAATTGCGTAAATTTCTCAATATTTCCAAGTGGGTTTCATAATATTCTTCTCTGAGCGTTCTGATAATAGCCGCCATTTCTTCATCATTTTGTAAATAATTCAGTATCTCTGTTTATTTCTGCTATCTTAAAACTTACACATTTTTAATTCATTGAAATGAGGATATTTATAGCGCATCACTTCTTTTTCAAACCAAATTCATAAAGTCAAGATTGGATATTCTGAAAATATCCATATTTTATTCAATCTTTTCAATATTTTAGAGGATTTTTTAAATATTTTTTTCAAGAATTTTATTAGTATTTATAATAGAAGTAGAATAACAATAAATAAAAAAAAATATTTGTTGTGAAAAAAAAATTACTTTTTTACGCAAAATGTTGTGTTGTCATATTTGGAGAAAATTCGTTGCATGTACCCGATATATTATAGATTTCGAAATAAGATTTAAAAACAATGAGATAAAAGATATGATACGTCTCGAATTTTCTTGGATCTTAAGATTCTATTCTCCTTAAGAAATCGATTTTGTTTTTGTTTTTTGTCGTGTTTTGATCTTTTTATCTAGTTGCTATTGAAAACTTTTTGACAACTTGACGTCTGGCGTTTATTTTTTAACACACCATCTTTTTACAACCATGCATGAAACATTTTGTGTTTACTAAATAGCATCATAAAATAAATGGATAACATAAATAAACTATTTCATGAAATTTTAAAATATAAAAAGAATGTAGTAAAATGTGCTGATATTATTGTAATACTAGCAGCCCCTTTGGTGATTAGTTAGATAGCAAAAAAATATTTAAAAAGTACATTTTCATTTTTTTATGCCTTATTATTTTTCATGGTTCATTCAAGAGATATATTATTTTAATAACCATACAACTGTTCAGTTCATAACCATACATACTATATAGTATGTTTAAATCCATTGATATTGGTATTAAATCTATTGATAGAATTTTATATAGATAAATCTTTTAGAAGCATACCTATTTCTTATTTGTGTTCTTGTCCACTTGTAACCCTCATAACGTTTCCAGCAAACAGCTGAAAAAAAATGAAATTATTTTCGATCTTATGTAAAAATTGCAACTTTAATTATCATAAACATGCAATATATTAAATAGTAATAATAATTTTTTTTTAAAAAATTAGTGAAATTTTTCATACAGTATTTTAATTGTAATGAAATAATCTGCAAAGTTTTATTAAAATAAAAATACTGTAAGTATACTGTAATAATACTAAATGTAAATGTAAAATGTAATATAAAAATACTGTAAATGTAAAATAAAAATACTGTAAGTATACTGTAATAATACTAATGCAAGTTTACTAAAATAATAATACTGTAATACTGTATTTCTTTTTTCGGTAAGAAATTAACAAAATGTAATGAAATAATCTGCAAAGTTTTATTACATTTTATTAATTTCTTACCGAAAAAAAATCAAGACGATGATGAATTTTTGATAAAACTTTATTTTGACAGTACGTTAAAGATATTAATAAAAATATAATCGAAATTTGAGGGCATTTTACCATTAACTGAGGGGGGGGGGTATCCTGAATCTTTCAGATCGTTTTAATGCTAGAGAAAGATTAAGTTTTGAAATATTGTTACTAGCGGGCGCGCACCGCGGAAGCGCATCGAAGTTGGTGACGTTTGACGAGGGGCATCACGCCAACTCATGTTGGTTTGGCGAAAGGAATAGTTTGGTAGCCGCTGGATCGTACATGAATCTTCGCGTGCTTTTGGGCACGTGCTTGCTCGACTATATAAGGGCCAGGTTGCCGTTTCTCCGGCAGTTAGTTAAGTAGTGTCCTCTCGGAAGAGAAGTGTCTCGCTGGACTTTCGGATTACTTTTCTCGCTTGTTATTAGTGAGCTGTGTTTACGTTTGCTGTTAACGATGTATTATTGAGCTCGCTGCGATTTACTGTTTGCTGTGCTATACGACAGCTGTTTTGCAGTCTGTTTTTATTGGGCGTAAGGCTTGCATTTACGCTGTAAGTGACTGTTGACTGCTGGATTGTTTTTATCGGAAGTTTTCCTTTATCGAGTCAACCAGTAAATAGCTCTAAATAAATTTGTTTGTACTGTCCTCAAGTAAAGTCCATTCGATCCGAACCCACTACGCTAAAAACGTAACCATATGTTTATCTTCTCCACTTTACAAGGTACAAGAATGCACACAATAATTTCAAAAATTCAAAATGGAACAACTATTTTAAATTTAAAAAAAAATGAATCGATCAAGAACCTGTTTACTGCGTTGCAACCTTCAGCAATTTAATAAATAAATTTCAAGCTTCATGTTTTCATTTTTTTTTCTAATTCTAGTTATCTATATAAAAGTAATTTTCTCAACCTTATGCATGCTAGTTAATACAAAGTTATCTCTCTAAACAATGTCTCGTATACTTTTTAATAAAATTGATATTCCTCTCTCTCGCATAAAACTATTGACCTTGGGGAAAGGTGCATTTGGCCCCAATCTCTCAGATTTTTATTTTCAGAGTCTTGCACATAATGTGCGTTGTTAGCAAGTATGACAAAGAAAACTTGTACTCCTGTATTAAATGCAAGGTAGCGGAAAACAAAAGTTACCAAATATTGATCTACAGCTTGAATATATTGAATCTAAGACGTAATGCCTGGTCATTAATCCATTACATGCGGTTAATACACACATATCAGGAAACCAAATATTTATTTTGAATACATTTTTCTTAGTCGGATTAAAACCAAAATTGACTTAGGATCATTGTAGTCACAAGATGGCATACTAAATTTTATTACTTAGTTATTGTATTTTCATGCATATAAAAGCACAAATCGACAGATACAACCTGTTAGCGTATTTGGAGCCACATCTGATTCAAATTTGCATTTTAGAAGCTCAATTTGTCAATCAAATTTCGTTTAGCTCTTTAAATTTCGCTTTTATTGTTATTATCTAACAGACAGATTTCCACAAAAGAAATTTTTTTCAGAATTCATGTATAAACATACAGAAATGAAGAGCTGTTGTTCTCGTGTTTCGCTTTAAAACTGAAGGAGGATCGCAGTAACTTCAGAGCGTATAGACCCATGATCACCCAAGGGCAAAAGTAGGACTTCTAACTCACACATGTCCCAAACCTTTTTTTACGAGACGGACTTTATTCATGCTTTTCATTCATTCATCCTCAGATCGTAATTTAGATATGGAACAGACATAACACCTCTCCATGCCCCTGCAACTATGGATGATATGGAACAGACAGCAATCACCTCTGGCCCAGTACTCCTAATGGTATTACTCTCAACATGGAAGACTTAGCGATTACGACAGATTTAACGAGCGCCAGCCATGACATATACGGAGGGTTTTCGGCTGGCGGGTTTGAACTCGCAGCCCAACGGATGCGAATCCAACACCTTGCCAACCAAGCTATCCAGGTGCGTAAAAAATAAAGTAAAATCTATATACCAAATCCTATCCATCTAGCTCAAAGCATTTTTTTCTTATTATATTCACAGACAAATAGACATTACGCTTGCAGTGTAGTTTTCCATCTCAACGAAGTCTTAAACGCTGATCATTAACTCAAATTCGAGTGTTATGCCGATTACATTACTTTCTCTTTGTGTTGCACTTCGTAACACCACTCTTTGTTTATATTACTTTATATTCGTAAAGCCAAAAAGAACCTTTTTGTTACTTCTCCATCGAAACATAATAATCTATTTTGAAAGTAAGTCTTTAACTAACGCAGAAAAAAAGAAAGAAAAAAGCAGCTTTACTTTAATCCGCAATGCACGCAACTTAGATCAGTTGCCCTTTAAATCCGGCATGCTCAATCGTTCTCCCGCTGGTGTGGGGAGAAGAAGTTGTTGCTAACTCAAGTGTCGTCCTCGTCATCCTACCATAGTTCAAAAAAATGTGGTTCGTCCCAAAATAGCTCTAGCGTTGCTTTACAACGGAGCGTTAATATAACTAAAATTAACTAAAACTAAGCACGTAAGTTAGAAGAAAACAATGACATGAAGAAAGCCAGTTGTTAAGAATAACTTTGAAAGAAAAAAAAAAGTTCTGGATATTTTTTCCCTCCTAGATAAATAAACGAAAGTTTAAAGGAACAAAACAGTCAGCTCAAACAAAGAAAGAATCAGTTTAAACAAATAAATAAGGAAAGTAACATATTTTTTAACTGAATGAAATTGCCGTGATAAAAATAATATTGGGAAAAGTTTATTAGTTTTCGGAACTACGACTGGCAGTCATGGGACATCTTTAACTTCACGGCATTTTAAAAAGTCATGAAATAATCAAAAGAATTAATTTTTACGATGAAGCTGTGTTTCCTTTTCTACACAGTGCTTTTCTACTCATCATTAAAGTAAAAAATGGGTTCCATTTTTACTTACGTATTTTTAAAACGCATACATTTTAACTTATGTTTCCGTAGTTTCTTGTTTATAAACAGAGGGTTTAAATTTTATTTTACAAACATGCGGCAGTTATTTAGTAAATTATGACTCCTTTACTCAAAATATTGCATATTTTACTCTACTGGAAAAATATTCCTATTGCTGATATTCCAGCTACCACTTTTGAAATTATTTTTTTAAACAATAACTTTTTTTTGTAGACATTTTAAAAGTCATGAAAACTTTATAATCTAGTAATATTTATCTCTGTACCTATCACGCATTTAAACGTGTGTTTTTTACATCAAAAGTTTGTAATGGATAAGTAATAAATAAAATGATTAGATTTTTTTGAGTATGAACTAAACGTTACAGTGTGAAAAAAAATTTAAAAAATTCCTTCAGGATTAAACAGAATTAGAATTTTATTTTATCATTGTAATTCTTGTCGATTTGCAAAAATCATGAAGAATATAAACAATAACAAGTAATATAAAAAACTATTTTTTTAAATCAATTCCTACTTTGGTTGTTTGGATGTCAAATTAATCTGTTATTTTCTAAAATAAACCAGTGTATTTTTAACAAAATTTCTTTTAAAAAACAATTAAACATATAGTACTAAACTTTCTAATTTCTGCATTTTTGTCTGATTATAAATGTCGTAAAAATTCTACAGAATTCCCATTTTCGAATTTTTAATATAATTACATTTTAACTAATTCAGTTTTTAAAGCCTCTTTATGAAACGAATAAAAATAGTTCCTAAAAAGACACTTTATTGATATATTGGAAAGTGATTTTTTATAAGTTAAGTAAAAGTTTAAGATGGTTTGGTGAAAAGATTTAGGTGATTTTTTATAAGTTAAATAAAGTTAAGTTTAAGAAAGTTATATTAAGAAAGTTATGCGGCAAATACAATATCCGATTTATATAATCTATTATCTATCTAGACATCGTTTTATCTACAAGATTAAATGGAAATATTTTTATAATAAAATAAGCACAGTTATTTAGTTCAGCTTTTGAGCTTTACAAAATATTAAAATCTGTTATAAACTTTTCAAAAAATCAAAACTTCAGATTTATTTAACAAAAATATTAATAACTAAAAATACTAACAAAATACGGAGCATTTTAGTTTAGCCGTAGAGTAGATAAAAATAGATCTGTTAATTTTGATTCGATTATCTTAAGCATGGCGTGTTTTAAATCATTTATCAATGAATTAGACTTTTGAAGAATTTAGTTAAGCCGTACCAGGCTCTCCAACCCACCACGAGGACAGATAGATTTAAATCATAAGGCGGAATGGCCGGATCGCTGCAACAGCAAACTAGCGAGAACTGTGGTTGACTTCTAAGGGTCATTACCGGTCACGGTACAACCCTTTCAGCAGGAAGTACGTCCCGTTATTGATGGGAGTAACCTACCCACACCTATTAGTACAACCTCCAGAGAAGCGAGAACCAATCACCATATCAGAAAAATTTCATCCTGATTTCGAGGTGCCTCATTCCCGGGGGGGGGGGGGCAGGAGAATTTAGTTAAATTCTGTCTTAACGTTTTATCTATTTGAGAATATTATGTATTTCTACTACACTATGTCCATATAAGATTAGTTTAATTAGCAATAAAGTTAGTTAATGGTTTTTGAAGTTAAGTAAACATTTAGTTAAAATTTAACGTTATAAAATTTAATTTAAAATGTATATAATAGTTTTTATTTTCAAATACCTTTTACCCGAAATAATTTTTTAAATTTATAGAACTTAGCAAACATTCATAACTATTGTCCTGTATTAAGAAACGAAAAGTGGATTTTGTGATAAGAAAATATTTTTATTTGTTTGATGTAAGAACAAAGAAAATGAAGATTATCTGACATTATTCGGGTTTGACTTTTCTCCTGCTTTCTTACGTTTGATAATTGGGAGATATAATGTTATGTAGAATCGAATAAACAATTTTTTTTTTTTTTGAAATTTACTTCCTTAAAACCAGTTATTGCGAATCAAAATTTAATTATAATAATTCAAATTTATTAACTTCTCTAATTAAATAAATTAATCGATCAACATCAAAGGAGTCAGCTTCTTAAAATAAATCAAGTTTAGATGTAACTTTAAGCTATTTCTTTTTAAATGATAAAACTTTCTATTATATCCTAAATTATTAAAAACACTTTTTGCCACAATTGATGATCGACATCAAAAATATAAAACAGACTTCATATTTCCTTGATTTGTTAATTAATTTTATGATTACAAAAAAATTAATAAGAATAATTAAATTTAAATCTACCTGAATTCAGTTTGATTGAGATACATGTTAATCTCAAAACTAACGTACGAACAAAATTACAGTTAATGTGGGCTAAATTAAGATAAAAATAAGGAAAGTAGGATTTAAATTAGATTTTAAAATATCATTACACACACTATATAATATATATAAATATATA
>JAOUZG010040464.1:3889835-3903842 GCA_026289955.1 Argiope argentata
TCCTAAATAATTTCCTAAATTTTATCTTTATTTAGCCTACATTTTAACTTAATTTTAAAATGTTCTCTCATTTAAAGATCAAATTCCCCATTTCTTATTTAATTAATGCGAAAACTCTCTAAAAATGCTTAAATTAGCGCTTTCACAAGCCTCGAGTGCAGAGATTAAAAAAAAAACTGCGAAGTCAAACAAATTCTTTTCAAAAAATATCTGAATTTCCCTTACCTAAATCGGCACCTAAATAGATTTATAATTACCTAAATAGATTTTGATAGGGTATAGAAATCCCTATCATAATCTCATAGTATAAAACGAAAAATATCTGTGCCTGTCTTTTTGCTTTTGTGTTTTGATGTAGATTGGCGCGCCTCATAGTTTCTTGCTTGTACATAAATTATATTTTGCGGAATGGAATAAATTCGAAGTTTTAAAATTACAAAATTGTTCTCTCTCTTGAGCCACGGCTCTACTTTAAAAATATTATCCCTGCATTAAATGCTATATTATATAAACATAATTTATAAGCAGAATCGTTGCCGTAGACAAAAAAGACAATTTGAATTTTTAGCTTTTATTTCATCGAGGGATACATGGTTTATGTACGATAAGCGTCCGTTCACCAAGAGAGTAAAAAGAGAGAATGTTTCCCCATTGTTTAAGCACTATGAGATTCTGATAGGGATTTCTATTCACATATAGAATTAGGCAAAGAAATCATAGGGATCTTTTTTTTTCTTTAATTCGCTTGGTTGACAATTTCTTATCCCTTCGCTCAGAGCATGTGAATAACCAACCTAAGCATTTTTACAAAGCTTCAATAGGATTAATTAAACAGGAAAATGGAACGGGATAAGGAAATAAGAAAATATTTTAGAATAAATTTAATATGTGCTGAATTAAGATAAAACTTTGGGAATAAATTAGGATTAAATTAAATTTTTAAATATAATTACGTATATATGTGGGTGTCTAGCCAAATCTAAAAATATTACTTTTCAGATAGCGGAGTTTTAATAGCATGGTGTCTAGGGTTTTTTTTTTAAATATTTACGGGTTAGTTTCTAAATCATGATTAAAATAATGCAAACGAAGGTTGAAGAGACTTCTTTAAAAAATTAATTAAGAATTTATTTAGAGTAAAAGGGAAAAATTTACTAGCGGGATTATTTACAGGGAAATATTAAATGGATTTAAACATGGAGATATTAAATAGAAAGTGAGATTATTTCCCCGTCACAAGTAACAAAAACATCATGTGACCTAAAACATATTACCGCGTAGCTTTGCGAGCGGGAAACGCTGACGCGTGGGGACGTCCTTCTCATACTGTAGTTAGTAGGCCTCTGCCCGAATAATAATTGTGACAGTTTTTCAAAAGCTCGATAGATTGCTTTGGTCTTGAATATTGTATTAATTAAAATTATTGTCCTCTGGGAAACGATCTAACCTTTTACAATTCTCGCTTTGAATTACGTCTACCATCGGACGTTGATAAAAGAAAAATTAAGAGAGGTGATGGTTAAACAAAATAGCTCCATGGGATATTCTACATATATATCAGTTCAAAACGGGCTCTAGGAATCAATTAATAGTAGTTAACAACAAAAAAAAACAATGCGGGAAATCAGGTTTCACACATTAATAAACATTATGTGAATACAAGAGAATCTGAGTAATGACCAAGAAAATCCGAGATTTCATAGCTGATCCTAGGAAAATAAGACCAAATTTATGTTTTAAAGAAAATTTCTCAGAAAGTGGATAAATATTCATTTCATAAGCTTGATTTAGTTTAGTTATAATAACATCCATTTGTAAAGCAAGACAAAGGCTATTTTGGGACGTATCTCGGGATTTTAGTTAGATGACGAGGATGACACCTGAGCTGGCACCCCTCTCCTTCTTCACACCACACCAATCATGAGAACATTTCGTCCAGATGAAATTAACATGCATCTGAGCCCCTTACACCATGGTTCTTCAATGGAATCGGGTCTCGAAATTGAACCCTACGACTCCCAAGCTGAGATCTTAAGACTAGACCACCATGGTCGCTCCATTTGACAAATATACAAATAAATACAAAATATAATATTAGCAATTAAGTAAATAAAGTAATTTATGTATAATTATCATGTGCATGCTCTGACTAAATCATGACACGCTATCGCTAAAACTAATCGTAAAATTCTAATCTTTCTAAAATGTGCTTTTTTTTTCGCTAAATGTTTAGAAAATATAAACAACTCGTATCTTGAAATTTGATCTTTTGATTATGCTTCCCGAGAGAAATGTTTGTCTAATTATTAACTATCTCAGACCGATCTTTAATTTACGTAATTATTGACTTTTCAAAAACGTAAATAATTTCCGGATGCTTACACTGCATAAATAAGAAATATATATTTAGTTGTGTGTATTTATTTATTTAGATTTACTTCTTAAAGATAAAATAAAACTGACTTGAACTTCAAAAAAAATTGTTATTAATCACTTGAAATTTTTAAAAATCTATTGAAAGATGATGTGAAAAGATATTAAGCTGAAATAGAATTATAAATTATTGTTAATGAATATATATATTAAACGACGATGTCCGCTTTAAAATTTTTATGAATGTATCATTTAAAGAGTTATTAAGGGTGATTTAATTTGTTGTAAAACCAAAAATAAATGAAAAGTTTATCATTTATTTATCTACTAATTACATTTAGCGAACAACTGATTCGTCAGAAGTATTGGTTGTATTGATTTTCAATTAAATTTCTTATGCATAACTTAATGTTCGTAATTTTCTCCTCAAAGTATTTTTAACTACCAAATTCTGAAGACATTAAAACAGTAACGTTTTAATAGCTTTTTACCTACTTTACTTATTGTGAATATGAACATTCCTAATAGGGTCGATCCCATTTCCTTCTAACTATACAATGTCATCCTGATACGGTTACTTCACTTCCTCATTCCTCATTTAAATTACGTAGATATTGAACAAAATATTTCTTCCTCGATATTAAGAAACGGGAAAAACTCATCTGTAGAAAATATTTTATATCTGATGCAGCAATGAAAATAATTTGAATCTTTATTTACATCTATCAAAAATATTGCGCAAAATAAATAAATAATGAAATTGTTGCAACTCGGGAAACACATCCAGTAATTTTGCTTCCCAGAACGAATAGATCATCTTAAGGAAGGCCGTTTTACGATCAGCTCTGTTGCAGGCTAAGAGGGTGCCGCATCAGGGATCTCAAAGCTCGGCGACTGGCAACAAAATGAATATGCATATTGCTGGAAATTTTGAAAATTTTTAACGATCCGTCTAATAAAAACTGCGATACGCCTTGATTGGCCAGAAAGTTCTCGGTCCGCCTCCTGGGAGACATAAATAGCCCAAGTTGCAGGATGAACTTAATTGGGAGGGGAGCTGGAGTAGATGAGAAGTAACGAGTCTTCGAGAAGATAGCGACACAACAGCGGAGTGCCAGCGTTGTGTGTAGTTCAAGCGAGTGATGAACTGCTGTGTAGCGGGTCCGAGGAAGCAACGTCTTATAGTGCGTGGAGTAGCTAGTCGTGTGGTAGTATCGGCAACTAAAGCGAGGAGACAGTGACAAGTTCAACCTTTTTAGAGACCGTAGAGAGAAGCTCCGAAGAATTCCTCTGCTGCTGGATTCTATCTGGTCGAATTATGTGCTGTGATCGATTCCTACTTGTGGGCCACTGTCTGTTGTAGTGTGCTGCTGTGTGTTCGTCTCGGCTGTATATATTTGTCATTTATGTATTCGTTGTCTTTGTGTTAGTGTCTTCGTGTCAAATAAATGTCATTGCTTTTTGCTGCTGATTGCTTTCACGCCATATACCCTCTACAAGGGAGCCTAGTGATACGTAAAATTTATGATATCATGCAAAATTTACTATCATGTCACAACATATTGTTTTGGGAATGAGATTTACTGGCGTTAACAAAAATCCGTAGGTGAAAAATAAAAATTTAATTATCTGTACGAGCATCTCAAAAAATCAGCTTTTAATAACGCATTGCCATCAATTTTACACAAGCTCCGATCAAAAAATATAAGTTAGTGATTACAGCTAATTAGACCTAGAGAAATGCCATTTTGATCATGTGATTATATGAAATAAATAAATAGGAAATGTGATATTCTTTAAGCAATAAATGCAAGACAAAGCTTTTTGGGGGATCGTTTGCAATACTAAAGTGACTCATTCGATGAAACGATTAAAATGAATAAAAACATAATTTAACTTGCACGAGCACGTGGTGCTTGGCCGTTCAAGACATTGTGATCAGGCATGATACGTTGAAATATGAATAGCAGATTTCATTTTAATCTTTATATTTTGAGAATTTATGACAGAAAAATATCATCATATAATTTTTGCTCAGTTATTTCAGATTCAAATTTCAAGGAATTTATCTCAAATCCACTTTCCTACCTTTCAATATTTATTTATGTCTTATTTAATAGCCCTTATCAAATGGTCTAGTGTGTAGAGCTCCAATACACACATGCGAACACAATTTTTTTGTAGAAATAATATAAATAAGTAAACTAACATTTGGTTTTAATAGTGAATAGAGTTCTTATCAATCCTAGCTCAGATGTCATCCTCGTCAAATGACCATGATCAAAATTGTGTGGCTCTTCTAAAATATCCCTAGAGTTGCTTTAAAAATGGACTGTTAATATAACTAAAGTTTAAAAACTCTCATTTGATAGTGGGTTAAGATAAACATAACTAATAATTCAGAAAATTTGACTATTTGATAGCTATGCAGAAATATCTTTTAATCGACCTGCTTGCGGCCTCTACTCTTCGATTTTTAACTACTATTTAATTGAAAATCCGCTATTGAAGAATGTAAGTAACTAAAAAGAACGTCAACAGATTCAATTTCATAGAAAAATCTATCGAATTCTGAGTATAATATTTGTGATGATATGAAAGCGAGAAGATTCAATTCATCCGCTTAAATGTGACAATATTTTTTCTCTCAACGGGAGAAAAACATTAACTAAGATCACAGTAATATTTAATAGCAAAATGTAAGTTCCCACATTAAATATAAAAGGTAAGATGTAAATGTCAAGAGATGCATAGTGTCTAATCCTTCTTTGGTGTAAATTCTTTAAATTTATATATTTCAACAAAAAATTTGCATAGTCATCGGATATCAAAATGCATAATTTTTTTAAGGTTTTAATTCGGATAACAGGTTTTTTTTAAAATTTTAGATGTGGGATCAAATTACGTAGATAAACCTTGACTTGATTTTACAACCCCCCCCCCCTTCCCCAATCTTAATATCGCAGTAAAATGCAATCCTCATTTCTGAAACAGAACAATAATCATACAAACGTCAAATCGTTAAGCAAATTATGTGATTTATAAAATTAGATTAATATCTTATGGTTCGATATTTACCACGGTTGAGGAACAGATCAAAATTATTTAAGGTGCATTTGCATCTAATTTGAACATTTGTCTATCGACTTTGCTGTAATAAATGCACAAATATTTACTTTAAAGCTAAATAGTTGAAAACATTTATTTATATTATTTGTATTACGATTTTCCGGTTTTCGTATATCTCAGGGAAAGATCCAGGGTGGAAAAACGGGAAAAAACAGGGGAAGGGATAAAATTTGAACCACCTGTAAATCGAAATTTATTAAATTTTCTTTTCCATTCTTATGTTACTTAGAGTGACTGTTGAATGTAACCGGCAGTATACATACAGAAAAAATGTATCTAATATCTGCATACAACCCCAGTAACTAAAGAAATTGTTGCATTATATATATATATATATATATATATATATATATATAATTTTAGAAAAATAAGAGTTACTGTTTAAAAATGATTTTTGTGTAGTAATATGCCCTGAAATTACTGAAAAACATCATCAAAATATTAATTATTTTTTATTTAAAATCTAACTGAAATCGGGAAAATTCTTAGTGAATAGTTACTCTCCAAAAAGTTTATAATCTGTTTGATCTAATGTTCTAAAATTTGGCATTTAGTTACTTTTTGGAGAGTAAGAGCCAAATTTTAGGTCAAATAGATATAAACTGCAAAACCTTTGGAGCGAATTTTGTCAAACACGGCACAATTCACAGAAAATATGCTAACCTATAAAAAGTATTGCAATAAAATGCAGATGTGATGCATTACGTTCTCTAATAATATATTGTAGTCTTCCTGTGAACTGTTAAAAATAGAACTCATAATCGCATAAAATAATAAGAAAAAATATTGTTAAAAATGTATCCATTGTGTCAGAGTTCGATTAATTCAATTCATGAAATACGTTTCAACACTTAAAGGTTGAAAATTAAATACTGAATACAATACACGCACTCGCAAAATCTTCGAAAACTTATTTAATTAAACAGCTGGGTAAGTTTATTAATGCTTTAATAAATTGTGCAGCAGTTATATCTTAAATACATAATAAAATAAAATAATAACTATCTTAATACATAATTCCATAAAATAAATCTAGTAATAAAATTTAAACCTAAAAAATAACCTATAATAAAAATGAAAGGAGACATCTCAATTTCATGTATTTAAAAAAATTTAATTAACAATTTAAAAAAAATTATTTAAAAGTTATTTTACACCTTTTATATCTATGATAAATTTATTTTTATCAGGCGTTTCCCAACATTTTCCGACTTCTAAATTCGTGTTCTAGAATGTTATTTTTTTTTCTATTCCTTCAATGATTTATTTTATTTTAAGAAATTTGGACTTGACTTTATAAAGTACTTTTCTTCGCTTCAAAATTCAAACCACAAACTTCAAAATAAAAAAGTAATCTTAGAATACAGTTTATTTCGCTTTCCCCCAACTTCAACATTTTTCAAAAACGAAATTCGATTATAGTAAATTCAAAATCTTCGAGCATCGCCTACGTGACAGATTTTCGTTTTGAAACCGAAAACAATACACTGATAGTCTGTGCTGCCATCTTCCGAGAACAATGAACTTTATTTTCCCTTCTAAATATAATAGTGTGTAATCGCAAATAATAATTGTTTCATATAATAAACGAAAACTTAATTTCTGATAGGATCGTTAAAGCCTTGTTATCCATAAAATAATTAATAATAAGTCATGCAATTATGCAGCAGAAATACTTTAAATTTTCTTTTTCTTTTATTTTTTTGAATGTATTTTCCAATTGCTCTTCGATATAATTTAGATCAATTTATCATACTTAGATTCACAATTTCTTATTTATTAAGATAATGAAAAATATAATAAATATTTCTAAATATATAAATCTGCAAAATAACACAAATCAAATGAAAACTTCAGATATTATTACTGATATTAAATTGTAACATCTTGGAAAAAAATTTAAGCGACATATAATTAAAATTTATCATTAAATCTTCTTTTTCTGTAATAAAGGCCCTAGAATCCTTAATTTAATACAGTTTTAATGAAGTAAAAAATTTAAAAAATATTTTAAAGAAATTTATTAAGTATTTAACTATAAATTTTGAGTTATAAATACTATCTAATTGACATTTTACTAAAATTTATAATCCACTTTAAATTTATGCAAAGATATAATTTTTAAAAGTAAACAAAATTAATTTATCATATTATCTTCTAATCATTAATACAATATTGTTAATACAGAGTCTTCATCCTCTTAGAGAAAAGGCATGCATGTGCATTAAAATTAATCAAAATTTTCTGTATTTTAAGAAAAAAATATTATTAACTAAGGAAAGATTTATTTTAAAATAGCTTACAATTATATATAAACTGTCTTGTGGATCCTTTAGAAATCAAATGAAATAACTATTATAATTTTTTAATATGTGTTTCATTATTTGAAAAGGTCTTTAATATACTTTCTTTATTTGATTTTTATGTAAACTCAATGAATTTTTTCCTTTAATTCAAAAATCAAAATTTCAAACAAATATGTCACGTTTAAAAGATGTATTGTTTCAAGTTAAAAGTAGTAACACTTTACATTCATAGATGGCAGTATTTAATCCAACGTAACTTAAGATTCTAAGATCTTATCTTCATATTTCAAAATAACAGGAATTTTTGTTTAGAAATTATTTTTTTTATATATCAATAATTAATCGGTTTTTCAGAATAATATTTGAAGCTTATAGTTTTTCTCCAGTCACAATATATTTCTCTATTAATGTAAAATATGATTAATTCATTAATAATATATATTACAAATTATCTTTTGCATTTGCATATACCTATGTAAATAAAAATGAAATGCCTAAATTTTTGTGCTTTATAGAAATTGAAATTGTAAAAAATTTCCATAAATTTCATATAGAGATAAAAAAAAATAAGGAGGGCGGTTACAGTGACTTTTAATTAAATATTTAATTTCTTTTAATTAAAAAGTTTGAAATCAAACGATATGGCAAAGCCAAAAAACTGTATTGTAGACTGTATTTATTAATTCTGAAAAATGCCTCAAACTTGAAAACTATTTTAAAGGTTTCTATTATTTAAAATTCTTAAAATTTGACTAATTTTAGCAATCGATGGAAATTTATTTAAAATTAAAAAGTGTTTTTACTGACTTATAAGAGAGATTTATGTCTTCTATTCTAAATTATAGTCTTCATATTCAAAGTTGTTAACACATTCACGTTACCACTCACAAAATGAAATTTTGAATCACTTTTTATTTTATAACTTAGAAAAATATTGATTTTCAGCTGTTTTTAAAGTCATTTATTTTTTATGTATATCTTTAAGAAGTTCAGAATTTTTTAAATTCTTTAATGCGACGCGTTATCTCATTAACTTTTTTAAAAATAAAGTTGCAGACAATAAAAAGATTTGTTATGTTTCAATTTTATCTAAAATATATTTTGCTTTAAAATATTATAATGTATATGTATTTAAAACGCCTCTTTTTATGAATGCGTTGCATTTTCATCGAATGCTAAAATTAGAAGCAATTCTATTTCCTCGTCTTTTATATTTCATTGCATACTTTTTAACTCCTTAACCGGTTTGCCCGTACGCCGTACGTGCATCGATTTATCGAATTTTGATATTTGTAAACAAAAAATAAATCATTCACAACAATTATAATTCAATAGTAAAATGACTTCGAATATGTAGATAAACCAAGTATTCCATGGATTTCCCTTTAAATCAAAATTAGAAAATATTCCCAAAATGGAAGGTGTCATCTTTATTAGACAGGGAGAAAAATAAACCAGTTAATGGCAACTTTAATAAAAATAAATTAACCTTGGCTATGTATTATGTATATTTTTAATAAAGATGATCAAGTTTTAAACAAATATTTTGTTATGATAAATAATTTTCTATATGAGTTAAAACATGAAAATGATAATCTGAAGAACTGCGGTTTTATTTTATAGTAATATTTATATAATTTTTACTTGGTAGTTGTGATAACATATATTACACTTAATATTATAAATTTCATATTAACATGTGTAATTAATATCTTTGTCATGAAATACAATTGAAACAAATAATGAAACTAAAATTAAAGAAAATAGTCAAGGTAATCATGGAAATTAAACTTTAAGAGGCAAATTTGATTTATGAGAAGTAGTTAAAAAAATCTTTTAAAATATTATCAAAATTTATTTTTCATTTTCTTATAAACAATCTATAGTACAGTACACTGATCACACATTCATGAAGACAATATAATGTATAAACAAGAATATCTTACTCATTCTTGTTAATACATAACATTGTCGTCTTTCCATCCCATTTCATTCTTTTAAAAAAATTCATTCATTCTACAGAATATTGCCAATTCTAAATGTTCAGAATTGTGATCAATTCTTTTTGAACTCAGATATGATCATTTCCTCATATTATACTTCTTAGATTTTCTAATGCCTTTGTTAATTTTCATTTTTACAGTATGATGTATTAAAGAGAATGTCTTATTCATTCTTGTTAATACATAACATTGTCGTCTTTCCATCCCATTTCATTCTTTTAAAAAAATTCATTCATTCTACAGAATATTGCAAATTCTAAATGTTCAGAATTGTGATCAATTCTTTTTGAACTCAGATATGATCATTTCCTCATATTATACTTCTTAGATTTTCTAATGCCTTTGTTAATTTTCATTTTTACAGTATGATGTATTAAAGAGAATATCTTACTCATTCTTGTTAATACATAACATTGTCGTCTTTCCATCCCATTTCATTCTTTTAAAAAAATTCATTCATTCTACAGAATATTGCAAATTCTAAATGTTCAGAATTGTGATCAATTCTTTTTGAACTCAGATATGATCATTTCCTCATATTATACTTCTTAGATTTTCTAATGCCTTTGTTAATTTTCATTTTTACAATTTTTGTAACTGAAATAAAATCCGAGACGTTGTAGTTTTATGAATTCACAACTAATTTCAAACGATAAATTCCTACTCCCCCGATTCCTATACATGGATCCTCCTTTAATTTAAACCCAAGTCGTTATTAATGTTTTGGACTTCAAGAATGAGGTCAAAAATGCATTCGAATATTTTCAATCCAGTTACACTGGTTTTCAGGCGAAGATTATAATTCTAATTCTCAACTTCTTCGAGGTCAAATTTTTAAAGAATGAAACCTAATTTTTGTATAGGAAATTTTGTTTAAGATATATTAAATTGATGAAAAAATTGTAACATATTTCAATAGGTTTGATACTTTCAAATATATTATACGTATGTAAATAAAAAAAATCAAATAATTGTAATAATAAATTGTTAAATATGTAACAATTGAACAGCTGCACGAGGTATTTCCTGTTTACTCGAACATTATCGAATAAATTAAGGAACATACGGTGGGCTAAAAGATGCTAAACGATTATATCATTTTCACATAATAAATCAGGGTTGGAATATAAACAAATATTAAAATTGAAGCTGTTAAAATGTTTATTTCGTAGTTAGCAATTTATTTACCTTCTAATTCCATGAATATTTTATTCATGTTTAAAATTGAAATGTCTAAAATTTTGAAGACAGTCTCTTGAGGGAAGTAATGCTTTTTCTATACAAATAATATATAAGTAACTTCTCCAGTTACATTTTCGGGAGTTACAGGACTTGATTCTCAAATAATTTCATGAAACAGAAGTTAAATTTCGTTGATCAATAAAAAAAGCAACTTCATATTATGTTCATTTTTCTAAGAATACTTGTTCTATATTTTCTTTTTGTCTACAGCGTTTTAATCTTTATATTTTATAACTAAACACATAAAATACATTTATATTCGTAGTTATTACTTTATTTTATTTGTACAGTCTTGAATAAGCATCCAAGTGGATTTTTTTAAAGTTGTTCTCAATGTAAATATTTGTTCTTAGACGTTTTTGTAAAGCTAATAAAAAATATCAATTTTAATACCGATGATTTTAAAAAATCATCCACAATTTCTGAAAAAAATTAACTTTCCTGGATTTGTCTATTTTGAATGAAACAGTTACTTTGGTACACAATTTAAAATATTTTAATATAAAAGAAAGAAAAACTTGCAACTTAAGCTTGGTGATCCGACAGTTAGAAGCTCCTATTTCCTTTCTTTTGGGATGTTCGATTGTATTCAAAGATTTGTTAATCTCCATCCCTGTAGGTCTAAATATTAACTAAAATAAACTTTAAAAAAACACTATCATAAATTTTTCATATCATTGAAAATATTTATTAATGCAAAACTCATATTTTTCAATTAGGAAGGCATTTAAGGTTTATTTGAAAATCACTTTTAGTAAATATGATATTCCAACAGAAACTTTAATTGAAATATAATGTGGAAAATACGGATCATCCATGAAGTTGAAAAAGATAAACAGATTTGTACAACAATAATAATTTACTACTGCAAAGAAGAATATTACAGGCTCAATTTTTCATTCTGAAACTTTATTTAGCGCTGAGCATTAAACTTTATTTAATGTCACTTGCAAGAAAAATGTTAAAAAATTGACAGATTAAAAATTCTAAAATAACGAATCGAGAATTCTAGAATCTTAATTTATTCCATCCTTGAGATATTTAATATTTTATTCTATTCCTCGTTCATTCAGATTTTTTTGAAAAAAATAGGGAATTTTTAAGCTAGGTAAGCTCATAATTTATATTATTAAACGACTCCCCCTTTTAAATGAATTCTTAAGTTTTACATTTCTTTCTTTAATATAGGGAAAGAGGGTGAGAGAATTAGAAAAAAAATTGTAGTTTAAAATACTATAGAGGCAAATAATATTAAATCTAATAATTATTATAGAGGTAAATAATAATTACATATCACTTTATTAGATATAATTAATATTATAGAGGCAAATAATATTTTATACAAAGCAGCCAGCAGTCCCCTCTTTTATCACCTTCATTTCTGTGCAAGTATTAAGGGACGTGATGACCTGGGAAGTAAGATCCTATCTACGGGACCAGACGATTCCATTTTTGTGAAACAATTCCACAAAAGAATCATTGTGTAATCAGAACTGGTGCGTATTAAATCTGTCGGATCCATATATCCTCTCAATAATGTGGTGTGAAAGTTTGGAGAGGAGGTGTTAGCTCAAGGGTTATGTTTATAATTTGACTGCTGTACACAACTATGAGATATGTGCCAAAATAACCCTAATGCTGCTCTGAAGCGGGAAGTTAATTTAACCAAATTATCTGCTTAAGTATTATCAGCATGTGTCTTTGTTGAATTCTAATTCTAAATCATCAAAAGTCGTCTGAGTTATAAACTTTTTAAGACAAAGTTCAAATAACTGTATTTAATTAAAATTATTGCTTGTTTTAATTGATGTTTCATTTTCCTATTCGTTTTTTTAAGTGATTTGTTTGATTTACTGCCAAAACCTTCCATTCCAGATAGTTTTGGATAGATTATTCGATTGGGCTAAAATCGAGTCCCAAATAGAAATTTTTATTAGTTACCCTGCTTTGCATCACGAAAGCAAAATGTTTCCCGAGGGCAGCTTTAAATCTATGATATATAATCATAAATAATGAGCAAAACTCTTATTATAAGGTTCCTGACAAAATCATTAGTTACAGATATTCGATTTTTTAAAATTTATATTTGTGAATATTCAAAATTTCTTAGATTTAATTTATATTATAAAATAACAGTTTTATATATTTGTTTCAAAATATTTTCATAAATATCAAAGAATTGCCACTGTTGGCGAGTATTTTGGCCCCTTTTGGCGAGTATTTTAGCGTGAGGGCAAAGGCACTTTGCATGTGTTCCAAGATATATATATATATATATATATATATATATATGTGTGTGTGGGGGGGGGAGTCTAAATAAATCTTCCAAAAAATTAGACTCTTCAGATAGCGGGATTTTAGTGGCGTGATGTCTGGAGTTTTTTTAATATTTACGGGTTAGTTTCTAAACCAAAATTAAAATAATACAAACGAAGGATGAAGAGACTTCTTTAGAAAAAATAAAAGAATTTATTTAGAGTTAAAGGGGAATATTTACAGGGGGAGTATTTACAGGGAAACATTAAAAAGAATTAAAACATGGAGATATTTAATAATCAGAAAGTTAGATTATTTCCTCTAGGAGGACATTAGAGATGGGGAAACATTATGACTGAAAACATATTACCGCGTAGCCGCTGAACTTTGCGGGAATTCGCTGACGCGTGAAGACAGGCGTCTTCTCTGGACGAAAGTTAGTGGGCCTCTGGTTCAAAGTTAATTGGGACAGACTTTCGAAAGACCGATAGGTGGCGTTGTTCTGGAATGCAAACTAATTAAAAGTAATGGTCCTCTGGGAAATAATCTAACCTTTACAACTCTTGCTTTGGATTTCATATATCATCGGGTGTTGACAAAACAAGATGAACGCAGATGTTGGCCAATTAAAATGGTTCTGTGGGATATCCTACACACACATATATATATATATATATATATATATATATATATATATA
>JAOUZG010040464.1:3917338-3937660 GCA_026289955.1 Argiope argentata
CATATATTCATATCCTCATATATATATTCATAAATATTCATATATTCATATCCTCATATATATATTCATAAATCTTCATATATGAGGATTCATATATGAAGATATACTAGAATTTCCTTCATATATGAGGAAAACATCGTATAGTTGGGGAGTTAGATTCTCTCTGGTTTCTATTCATTGAATATAGAATGATATTTTTTAGATTTTTTCTCGAAATTGGGAAAGGGATGTACAACCATTGATTACAAATCCAAGAATAGTAAGTTTTTAAAAGGTGTAACAAAATTAAAGCGATTGAATTTGTCACCTATTCAGATAATAATATGTTGCGTAATGGCCTATTAAAAAAGACAATTAGCAGCTGATAGCTGATAGTTAGTAAAACAGCGTATTTACTTTGTTAAATAATATTTCAAAAATAATGAAAGTCGGGCTGCCACAGTTCAAATATGGGAGAAATTGCCTCCTAGATCGCATGATTTAGATTTCTTTTTGTAAGGTTATATAAATCTAAGCTCTATGATAACAAAGTGCATTGAATCAGGAAATTCAACCCTTAAACAATGCAATTCAGCCTCATTTATGCAAGATGGTCATACAAAATTTTTACAAAAAAAAAAAAAAAAATGCGTGTGTACCTGCAAAACCCTGGAAGCCCTTTTCTCTATGTAGTATTATATACATTATCCTATCCTGTGTACTTTATGATTCAATAAAAATGTAATAATTTAAAGAAAAAGTTTTTTTATCATGTCAAAACATGATGAGGTTTTTGGTGTCAATAAAAATGCGTGAGTAAGGAATTGAAATTTTAAATTTCAACTTTCTCAAAAATAGACCTTAGAAGACTCAAGAATATTGGTAAATAGCTGCAATTTCGAAATAAAGACCTTTTTAATCTCCAATTTGCCACTTTTTGTTGAGCTAATTTTTTCAGCTTTTTTTAACTTTTTAGAACTTTCTTCAAACTTGAATAAAAATCTTTTTAAAAAATAATTTAAATGGGTTGATTAATCCATACGTTTGTAAAATCTGCCACTTTTTGTTGAGATATTTTCTTCAAACATTAGTAAAAATCTTTTTCAAAGTAGATTAGATTGTTTAATTAAGTAAAACGTTTTTAGTGATTGGCCGTTCAAGAAATTATTTTCTGACATAATACATCGAAATATGTATATCATATTTCATTTTTTTATGGTGTAACGCTCCAATTTTACTATTCCTAAACAATCAGCTGTCAAATGGTTTTTTAATATGGTTGGCAACACTACTGCACGAATGATGGAAAATTAAAATCTTACTTTAATTTTGGGGCACACTTTATTAGAAATAAAAATTGAAATTGCTTCCAGACTGCAGGATTCTTTTTTTTTATCTTTTCTAATTATCTCAAACATATAAATGTATAATAATTTATTATTATGAAAAATTTGAATAATTTTAACTGTCCCATTTGTCGACACAACTTGTTTCTTATTTATACATATTTAAAACAGAAGCGTACTTTTACTCATTCAAAAGTTCGGCTTAACTGACCACTTCAAGAGCTCTCTCGCAACCACTCAATAAGTAACCTTAACTGAAAACGATCTCGAGTCCGACATCTTCATCGACGATTACAAGAATATTTCTTGCGCAGAACGCCAGAAAACTAATGAATGCCAACAGCGAGATTCCATAACCACACCCACCATCCAAACATGGAAGGTTAAAAAATATCGCGCAGTATCAACACGACCTATGGACCTCTAGTCCATCCCCCCCTCTACACTCTTCAATTGAAACGGGGGTGTTAACGTGTGGAATTCAAACGCCACAATACGCCACTTATCCATACATGACGAGCACGTTAAGAGCTGCTTCCCCACTGGGCTTTAACATTAGAAGGACTGATTCCTTTGCTGTTTTTTTCTTAATATGCCCTGCTCGCTTGTCAATCAAAAGAGGAATCTGACGTTCTTTTTGATGAAGAGGAAATGCTGAGGAGGTTTGTTCAAATAGTTTGGTTTTTTAACACCTCTGCGTGGTCACGGAGAGGAATATCTTAGCAGGATTATTGTTAGAAGTTTTTGTTTCGCTTTAATAGATTTTCTAGGAAAAAGAATTCATAGAATGAATGCAGGGAATATTTAAAGAATTATATAGTAGTCAGTTAAAGAACCACTTTTAAATAAATTGGTTTTATTTAAAATTAAAATAAGTTTGTTAGTCATTTGCAAGTTTCATTTTTTTTTTTTTGCAATACAAAATCTATTTTAGAACGGACTGTGTACTTTTGAATTGTCAGAAGCATTTGGCGCAAAAGTTTGGAGAATGGAAAGCCGATTCAGGTTTTTTTTTTTCTTTTTCGTCTTCTAAAGACGGTTCACAGTCATTAAAAGTAACTCAAAATAATTCGTGTGATGCTAAGAAAATGGATGTAAATATAACTGAAATTAACCAGATCGGTCTAGCTGAAGGACATTGGATATATTGTATACCATATCTTCTTCTTTTTGGTTCAGTTAGGTCTTATAACATATCTGTTCACACACAATTTTTTTTGGTTTTGTTAGGCCTTATATCTTTATCTGATCCGCTCATATGCAGATTTTTTTGATTCAGTTAGATCTTATATCTATACTAGGTCCCCTTACACACAGATTTTTTGGTTCTGTTAGGTCTTATATCTGTATCTGATCCGCTCAGACGCAGGTTTTTTTTGGTTCAGTTAGGTCTTATATCTATACCATATCCACTCACACACAAATTTTTTGGTTTTGTTAGGTCTTATATCTATATCTGATCCGATCCTATGCAGATTTTTTGTTCAATTATATCTTGTATCTATGCCAAATCTCCTCACACACAGATTTTTTAGTTCTGTTAGGTCTTATATCTGTATCTGATCCACTCACGCGCAGATTTTTTTGTTTCATATCTGTACCAGATCCGTTTAAATACTGATTTTTTTGGTTCAGTTACGTTTTATATCTATACCAGATCCGCTCACACACAGACTTTTTTGTTTCAGTTAGGTCTTATATCTATATCTGATCCGCTCACATGCAGAATTTTTTGGATCAGTTAAATCTTGTATCTATGCCAGATCTCCTTATACACAGATTTTTTGGTTCTGTTAGGTCTTATATCGGTATCTGATCCGCTCACACGCAGATTTTTTAGGTTTGTATATGTACCAGATCCGTTTAAACGCAGATTTATTTTATTTTTTGTTTCAGTTAGGTCTTATATCTATACAAGACCCACTCACACGCATATTTTTTAGGTTTATATATGTACCAGATCCGTTTAAATGCAGATTTATTTATTTTTTTTGGTTCAGTTAGGTCTTATATCTGTAACAGAACAACTCACATGCAGATTTTTTTGGTTTAGTTAGGTCTTATATCTGTATCTGATACGCTTACATGCATTTTATTTTTGATTCAGTTACGTCTTGCATCCATAACCGAGACTTTACGTTTGGATATATTTTCAACGTTCACCTATTCCTTTCCACGTTTATTTTTTTAAATATATTAAAAATAATACATAGATACTGTCTTTATATGTTGAGACTGATAATAAGTCTTGAATTATAAGGAAAAAAAACTATAGGTTTGCGTTCATGGCGAAGTATATATTTATTATATATTGCATGCTATTAAAGAGTAAACTAACTAGAATAAACTTTTAGAAATTTGTCCCAAAATTTCATACGAGACTAAAATAAAACGTGGTTAAAAACTTTTGATTTCATTTAATCTGCAGAGATTTAAAAAATTCGGTTCAATTGATAATAATAGAATATGTTTGAAATTATCATTAATGTTATTGTGGTTTTTAATTATTCATTTATAACTATTAATTATTCTTATAGATGTGATTCCAATTATCAGATATTTCAAATGAAAATTTTATTTTATTATTGTCAAAATGATTCTGGACACTGAAATAAATTGAATTTATCTTTGTCATTGATGAAAAGAAGTATTTGATGGTAATATATTAATTCGATTTTTTTTTCAATTTTGACAAAAGAAATACGTTTTTATTATATGTTAACATTTCCAAGGAAATTTAATCTCCTCTTTAAGGTTATTAATTTAAAAAAGTGTAAAATTTAAAGTCATTCTTCCTTGAATGGAATAATCACTTCTTTAATGGAATATCTGTTATCCAATAACGAAGAGATATCTTTCAAAATCACGCCATGTCACACAATTATTTCATACATTAATATATTTTCTTGCGTTTTGTGATTGATGAGTATCGTTTCGTTTAATGTATTATAGATGTCATATTGTGATTATTAATCTCATGCATTTATTGCATTTCATACATTCAATTATGTTGTGACTAACCAGATTTTAAGTAGTCACTTCAGTAATTTAGATTAGTCAAATCCATTCATCAAGGTTTCATAACAAAGAGAAAATGTGACATCAGTTTGTCGACAAAGGTGACCGGGAGTAGTATGGTAACAATGCTTGCCATAGAAGTCGGATTTTTCTTAGACAGAGATTTATAATAAATCGATATTTTGTTTCAAACACAAAAGGGACAAATGCACTTGGAAAAATTCCAAATCGATCAAGACAGTAAGTAGTGTGGATTATAAGAAAAATGCTATTACATGTTCATGGATTTGAAAAAAGTATTGGCATAAAAATGAATTCCAACGGAAACATGATCCTAAATAAATCAACAAGTAAAATTAAGTCTAAAAATCAGTTCTTTATTTTAGCATTAATTAAATGGAGTTTAACCTCTCTCGGAATAGTGTTTACGACTAAAAAAAGATGGATTTTCTCGCCAATCGTTTATTTTCATTTGATACATTTTGTACATATTTCAAAATTTTTATTCCCCCATACTAAGAGAGGAGAAATGACTCAATTTCATGTCAGAATGTATATTGAACAACCGACCATTTTTGCACAATGGTGGATTCTGCTTTTCAAAAAGGCCGAACTGATCAGCTTTGTCGAATCTTTGTTGACTAAATTCAATGTTAAACAACGAAAAAAAGTGACTTTATTCACAATAAGGGGTTTATTTCTTTATCCTGTATGGATAGTAATCATATATATACTGAAGTGACAAAAGTCATGGGATAGCAATATGCAAATATACAGATGGCAGTAGTATCGCAGCGAAAAAGTATAAATGCGCAGTTCATTTTCCAGAGCTTTCATTTGTGTTCAAGTTATTCATGTGAACAGGGTTTTCGTGATTTATGGCGGCACGACGAGAATTAACAGACTTTGACGGTGGAATGTTAGTTGGAGCTAGACGCATGGGTCATTCCATTGCGGATATCGTTAGTGAATTCAACATTCCGAAATCCACAGTATCAAGAGTGTGCCGAGAGTATGAAATTTCAGGCATTCCATCCCATCATGGACAGCGCAGTGGGCAACCACCTGCACTTAACGACCGAGACCGCCGACGTCTGTGTAGAATGGTCAATGTTAATAGACATGCAATATTTTGTCAAATAACTGCAGGAATCAATGTGGGACGTACGAGGGACGTGTCCGATTGGACTGTGCGGCGAAATTTGTCTTCCTTGGGCTATGACAGCAGAAGATCGACTCGAGTGCCTTTACTGACAGCACGACATCGCCTGCAGCGACTCTCCTGGGCTCGTGAGCATATCGACTGGTCCCTAGACCAGTGGAAAACCGTGGTGTGGTCAGATGAATCACGATTGCAGTTGTTACGAGCTGATGGTAGAGTTCGAGTGTGGCGCAGACCCCAAGAAGCCAATGACCCAAACTGTCAACAAGGCACTGTTCAAGGTGGTGGCGGCTGCATAATGGTGTGGGCTGTTTTTACATGGCATGGACTCGGTCCTCTGGTGCAACTGAACCGATAATTAACTGGAAATGGTTATGTTCAGCTGCTTGCAGATCACTTGCAGCCATTCATGGACTTCACGTACCCACACAACGATGGGATTTTTATGGATGACAATGCGCCATGTCACCGGGCCAGAACTGTTCGCGATTGGTTTGAAGAACATTCCGGACAATTTCAGCGCATGATCTGGCCACCTATATCGCCCGATATGAATCCCATCGAGCATTTATGGGACATCTTCGAAAGGTCCGTTCGTGCCCAAACTCCTGCACCATCCACACTTTCACAATTATGGACGTCTATACAGACAGCATGGCTCAATATTCCTGCAGAGGACTTCCAACGACTTGTGGACTCCATGACACGTCGAGTTGTTGCACTTTTCGCCGGGTAAAAGGAAGACCGACACGATATTAACAGTCATCCCATGACTTTTGTCACTTCAGTGTATAATATGGTGCACATATGAGACTGAAATATCACAGCGACCACCAAATAAGCGTTATTGGATACCCTATGATTTTCCGTTGGTTTCCGTCATAGTTTTTATAATGGAAATCCTAACCAAACATACATTTTGTGGAGTTAGTTTTATTATAATACTATTGTACTACATTATTTCTGGTCTCATTTTACAAATGTTATTCAAATTTAGGAAAGAAATTTCGGCATCTGAATTGTCGAAAGCATGGAAGAAATGTCGAAATATATTGAATACCATAAGATGTCTTGAAGAATTCTGCAGTGCAGACTTTTTCATATGCTCTGGCATTTAAACTGTGGGCAAGTTCTCCTGTCAAATACGTAATACTTCTTGCAATAATGATGGAGAGAGAAATTACGTTCATTTTGATAGTGTCTTTGGCAGATTTGGTACAAACACGATTCGCCAATATTTTGGATATTCTTTTCTGTCTCAAAGGAAGGCCATATTTGCAGGATATTACTGACTTTCCTTACCACAAAATGGTTTGAGAGAGCAAACTCACCGCTTGGAAAATCTGCACCATAAATCGCCATCTCATCTTTACGTAGGCTGCATCTCTTCTGACGTATTGTGTCATAATATTAGATCAAGTCAAACGTGATTAAAACAAAACAAAAACAAAAATAACTTGTACCTTTTTCCTGTTATTACAAAAGCAAGTTATATGTTGTTTTCAATAGCAATGTCTGCGTTTTTTTAGAGCATCTGTTTTCTGGAAGTTCTTCAACTTGTCGGGATTTCTAAAAGGTCTATTCCTGACCAGAATTACATTTGATCGCAAATTGTTACCAAAAGCGAATGAGAAAGTATCTTCAAATTATTATACATTTAAGGGCTGCTGCCAGTAATACTTGAAAAACAAGAAAATAATTGCAAATTGTTATCGAAAGTAAATGGGGGAAAGCATCGAGTGCTGATATATAAAAATTATTAGACGACTTCTAAGGGTTGCTGCCAGCAACACTTGGAAAACAAGAAAATAATTGACTCAGAAGTATGAAATAAAGGATAAGTAGTATATGCTGTTTTTCATAGTAGTGTCTCCTTTTTTTAAAGCATGTATTTTCTGAAAGTTTTCGAACTTGTTGGGATCTCTAGAGTGTCCATTCTTGATCAGAATTACATTTTATGGCAACTTGTTATCAAAAGTAAATGGGGAAAAGCTTCGAGAACTGATATATCCAAATTATTAGAAGACATTTAAGAGTTGCTGGCAGCAGTACTTGGAAAACCAGAAAATAATTGACTCAGCAGTATGAAATAAAGGAAAAGTGGCAAGAAATCGAAAAGTACACCATATATAGAAACCTTGTAATGCACTCATAAATAAAAGTGAAGAGAGAGAAAGAGAGAGAAAAGAAATTAGTCGGTAGGCTAGCGGTAATAATCACTTCGAAATTTAATCGCTTACTGCCTACTTCATGTGTTAGCTCTATTCCTAAAGATATAAATTAAGTATCTTGAGCAAGGCTATATATACCATGAGTACTCAGATTTTTATTGTCAGAGATCTACGAGTTTTTTTACACCTTGTAATATATCGAAAAACCAAAGCAAATAATCTTTCCAAAACTTTCTCGTATGTTCTATAATAAAAGTGTTATGCTCCAACGTTCTTAAAAAATTGTGGACCTTGGGTAAATTGGAGAACACCTCGTATGGAATTGACGTACAATAGTTACGAAATATTAACCTTTGGCGTGAATGTGGCATTTTATACTCATTTTTTCCTATGACCCTTGGCAAGTTTTTTGGCGATTTCTTTCTGACAAGCGATTAATAGTATCCGAAAATGAAATCTGTGTCTGGGGCGAGTTTTTCCGAGTCAACTAAAATGAAAATGTGTTAGATGCGATGGTAAACACAAAATCACTTACAAAATTGTATCATGTCAGAACATAATGTTGTTTTTAGGAGGAGGTTTATCGAGACAACAAAAATCCTTAGGTGAAAAATAAAAAAAAAATTATTATCTGCACGAGCATCTCAAAAAATCAGCTTTTAATAACGTGTTGCCATTTACAAAAGCTCCGACTAAAACAAATAAGTTAATTACGACAGAAATAAGACATAGAAAAATGTCATTTTGAGCACATAATTAAAGGAAATGAAATAAACAGGAAATGTGATATTTTTTTTAAACAATAAATGCGAGACAAAGTTTGTTTGGATCGTTTGCAATACTAAAGCGACTCATTCAATGAAACGATTTAAATGAATCAAAATATAGTTTACTTTGCACGAGCACGTGGTGCTTGGGCGTTCAAGAAATGATGTTCCGACATGATACATTGAAATATGCATAGAAGATTTCATCTTAATCTTTTTATATTTTAAATCCTTGCATTTTGAGTTATCGGATTCACTGACTTCAGAAACTATAGAGAGACAAGTGATCACTGTCTTGTTGAAATTGGATCAAAATTTGATAAGGGTCTACACTGTAGATTTTGAACCTGTGTACCGAATTTTATCTGTGTAGTTCTCTTAGCTTTGTAGTTATCGTATAAACTTATATTCGAATAGACGGACAGATTGAAAGAAAGTTGCACAAAATTGTTAGAAATATATAAAAATTTGATTGAAAGTCAATACCAAAATTCATCTATCTAGTCCAAATCCATTTTTTATCTTTATCAGAGACAAATAGATAGACTTAGCGCCCAAAATGTATTTTCGAACTCTTGAGAGATCTAAAAATTGGAGATTCGTTAAAATCTCGAGTTCAAATTTTTTGACAATTACAATATTTTCTTTATACTTAGAATGCAATGCAATAAAAAAATAATAAACAATTAATTTGAAAATGCTGTTATGATAGAAATGTTTGGACTTTTTGTGTTTTTTTCATTGCTTATTCTTTTTAAAAATAGATATCGCTTTTGTAATGCATAAATGTTTGGACTTTAAAATTAATAGATATCTCTATCAAAATCGAAATAAAATGGTATTTTGTTATGTAGGGGGAAACTGTTAAATAAATAAAATATGCAATTATCTGAGAGATTTGTGATTATTGGATGCCCTAGGTACTTTTTTCGTTATTTGTCAAATAATATTCGTTCAAATTTCTTTCCACAAGTTGGGTTTTTTTTTCATCCTTTTTTTAAAAAATATCATTTAAGTAATGAATTAATGCTTATATTTTTAAAATGAGGGATATGTTTAGTAAAGTCCAAATATATTTTGTTTTGTTTTACAGATCTTGATAATAAAATAGGTAAAATAATCAGCTGTCTGAGAATTCTGTAAATTTGGGTCTCCTAGGAATTTTTTAGAGTATTTAACAAGATAATTTTTTCAAGTTTAATTCTTTCATTTGATTCCCAGAATTCACGTACTCGGGCAAATTAAAATTAAATTCAAAATTGTAAATCAATGTTGTCCAATATTTTTCGCAGATGATTATAGCTGTGTATTCTAAAAATTCTTTTCAAAAAATCTAAAATTTTTTAATTACTTTTTGATTAAATGTTTGTGTTAGTTATTTTATCTGTTTCTCTTTAAAGTGAAACTTGAATATAAATATTATGTTTCATCTGATAAACACAGTTTTTACTTCTTAAAACTGTCTCTATAGAATTTAAGGTACTTTTCCGTTAGCCGGGCGCAATCGAATAATCGGCAAATTAAGCAGAATGCTGCCAGTTCCTACAACATGTTTTAAAGCGAAAAGTCGCCAAATAGTGTAAAAGTGGGCCAAATTTTTTTGGCGATTTTTTGTTTGCGCCCAGTTTACGGAGAAGTACCATAATTAAACTGAGATCAATCAAAAACAACGCGGATGGTTTCCCAAAACTTCCTCCTTTAGTCTCTAACGCGGATGTTATCTCCTTCTTAACAAAAAACTGTAAACCTTGGGCAAGGCCATGGAAACTACAATACTCAGACTTTAATTTGCATATATGAGAGGTTTATGCTTCTTAATACACGAAAGAAAACGAGTGCTTTTGTATAAACTGAGAGGCATTAGCGAACAATAGTTTTAAAATATCTAACGAATTTTAGCATGACTTTAGCCCTTTTAACTGAAATGATCTTTAGCGATTGACCGCTGACATAGTTTTCGCTACTTAAAAACTGCTTCTATAGAAATTAAACTAAGAAATCTATAAAGAAAATCTATAGTGGTCTCCCAAAACTTTTTCCAATTCTCTAATAAATATAATATCTCCTTCTCTCAAGCAAAAAAATTGTAAAACCTTGAAGCTTTGAACAAGTTTATGGAAGCTATAGAGCTCAGATTTTTCTTTTCACACATGAGAGCTTTGTGCTTCACAATATTGTAAAAAAAAGTTATATATTAATTGAAGGTATCAGCATTCAACATTTAAGAAATATAGATTTTCAGCATGAATTTAGTATTTCTTACAAAAACGATCTTTGGCAATTAATCGCTGTCATTGAAATCGAATGAATATTTTAAGCGTCTTTCTGTCGACCAATTGAAACAAAAATTTGTCTTTGAACTACAGTTATTGTCACATACTAAACTTCATTTATTTAATTTAAGTCACTTTGTTTTTACTCTATTGCATTTACATATATGCACAAGTAAACACCGACAAATGGTGGGCCCTTTGACAAATTTGGTCTAAAGTTTGACACGGATCTATACTTGGAATACTAAAACTAAGCACTAAATTTTATCTATAAAATTTTCTTGTATTTTGTAATTATTGTGTTCATTTGGAATTAGACAGACAAATAAAATTCCTCAGAATGAATTTCATTCGAAATTGGTTCTGATCATTGTATATACAAATGATTCAAATATAGTAAGTCCCATGATATCATAGCGGTTAAAAACGAAATTAATCGGCACACCTTAATCTGATTTTAATTTTGTTTTCTAATTCTTCTCTAGTCGCCTATGAATACCAGGAGGTTCGTTTGGCTTAGTTTTTACTTTTATTTCACTTAAACTGTTTAGATACAACTCCATGGTCATGATTCTGCCAAATGTTTAGAGATTATAACTGTGTTGTTTCAATTGTCTTACACATGTTCTGTTCGTTGTGCATATGAACCTTTTTAAAGATAATTCGCCGTATGGCATTGTAAGACTGTTAAAATCATTAATGCGTCTTTCATTTATTTTCTAAGTTTCGCGATATTGTAACAACGTTTTTGTTCGTCTTGTAATCTATGCAGATATTTCAAAAAAAAAAATTCTTCTTCTTTAGCTTTTAACAAAAGATACTCACATACTATATACATAAGTACATATACTCATATACTATTTGTATATACTTGTTGTTGTTTCTAATGGTACTTGATATTGGCAAGCTCAACTCTTGATGAAAAGACTGTATTCCAAATTTCAATCCTCTATCTCAAAGGGCTTTTCAGTTGTCTTTATCACTGACAGATAGATGGACAAACATATATTTTCGAATTTTGGAAACCCTAAAATTTGGAGATTCATCAAAAACTCGATCTGGAATTTTTTGACAACTACCATACTTTCTCTATACTTTGCATACAAGAAAGTAAAAATACTTTGCCTCCCCTCACACTGAAAGATTATACAAATATATGCAACTTTTATCTTGTCATATGCAGATAATGTTTCACGAAACATATTGTTTTTCAACATTTATTGTTGCGTAAATTTCCCCGGAGACCTTCCTGTTCTTGAGGCTCTCTAATGCAGCAAAGCCTCAAGATATCCTCCTTGGGATGAAGAATACTAAAAATACTCTAATTAAGTTGAAGCCCCCGGCCCAGGTGTGGGAGAACGTCGGCCTGAATAAGTTACACCCGTGCCCATAAAGTTAAGGCCTGTTGGGCAACAGCAGCTGGGGAGAGGAAGAAAAAAATTCGGTCTTGGGATTAAAAAAGGGTAGGAAAAAAAAGGAGGGACTTTAATTTTATGGCCCTTGTTGGAGTCTCTTGAAGAGCTATCTACTTGCTTTTCTTTTTTTCTTTTTCCAGTGTCTCTGTCTCAAAGAAGAAGAAAAAAATGAGGGCTTCAGGTTTTCCACCAGGAGTTTCAGGGCTTTATTTTGCTCTCCAGTGATATGTATATGAAGACAGTTTTATGTGGGACTTGTATCGCGAGGTATTTGATGAACAAGTTGGGTATTTTTTTCCCTCCGCATTCTTTCCTTTCGAATTTCCGGTAAAATGAAGAGATGCTGCTATTTGGAGATGTATCCTGCGGCTGCCTGAATAGAAATAATGGATGGCATTTTTGAAGGATTTGGATTTCTGCTGCCTACCAGAGTAGATCAAGACTCGAGTCCTTTTTTGGTAATGTTAATTCACCATCTTGCCATCCTTTAAAGGGACAAACCGAATTTTGGTGGGGGTGGTAAGGTTCTGGATGCAAAGATTGCTTTGAATTCCTTCCTGGGAGCATTTAAGTACTTTGTTTATGTCGAATTTTATTCACCAGTAAACTATTTATACTATAAGAAAGTAATTAACTATATTTAATTCGCTAAAAAGCTGACTTCTGAAGTTTCTTCTTCCCATTATTTTTCTATATATTAAAAAAAGTCATTTACACACACATCCTTTTTTTTTTAAATAAATGTTTGGAAATCTTTTAAAAATCAGATATTTCAAAGTTATTTCTGTGCGATTCATTTATTTATTACTTTCTCGTATTCGTAATATAGAGAAAGTATAGTAATCGTCAAAGAATTCGAATTCAAGATTTTGACGAATTACCACATGTTAGACCTCCCTGAATTCGAAAAGCAAGTTTATGGAAAATATCTATCTGTCTCTCCACGACAAGGATAACTTAAAAACGCTTTAAGCAAGACGGAGGAAGTTTAGTATATATTCATTATAACAAGTTTGTACATTTTTGTTAAATTTTGTATAAAACCTACTCATTAGTCCGAATATAAATTAACACAATAAATGTAAATCGAACAGAACTAGATAGGTAAAATTCGATGCACAAATTTAACCCTTTGAAGTTCAGAAAATAATTAGATGCAAAATTATTCACCTAACACAAAAATTTGTTTATTGCTATGAAAAATAAATACACATAATTCTTTTAAGACGAATTTCTTTGAAAAATTAATTTACATCTCCTAACCATTATGTAGGGATTTTTAACAATTAATTTTGAAAAATAAGTAAATAAAACGTCAAAATGATGCACAGTCTTGAATGGTGAGTCACACTCGACATCGGACCGCAAAGGGTTAATATCTGTGTAGTTGTTACTTATGGCACTTGCCATATTGGACAAGCCCCCCGCTGATACAGCAGCAGATTTAAGCCGAAAGGAGCGTCTCTTGTTTTTAAAGTAGCGCCAACTAGGGCCAAGAGTACGACTTAGTTACTCATTCACCACATTCGCTTGCACAACCTCTATTTACATGGGGGTACATTCACACATCTCACAGATAACACACAGAAGAACACCCATGCCTAAACCGGGACTGGAACCCGGGACTCCCAGAACACGAGGAAGACGCGCTACCGCTGCGCTAGAAAGCCGGCCGATAATAACAATAGTGTACACACCTAGCAAATTTTGAACGAAATAGAACTTCAGATAGACGGTCTGTCGGAATTTACTTTCAAAAACATGTAAAGGCGATAGTTCAAAAATGGTTCAATAATTTGAAGTTCAAATTTACTGAGTAAAAAAGTCAGTTTCAAATGTCAGTTGTAAAGGATTCAATTCGAATTAAACAAAAGCAGTAATAATCAGTTTGTTCGTCTGCCAATGGCATTCGAATTTATTGCCGAATGTCTCTAGTATGAAATATTTTCGGTAATTTGGCGCAATATGGCCAAACCTGACTTTTGTGTACCTTGCTCTAAACCTCAAACTCAAACTTTTGGTTATTGGGGGGGGGCACAAAATTTGATTGTGTCTGTTTATTTAATAGATCCAGCTATTTACTTCCCCCTGTATATATATTCTTATTTTACTTTACTTCGTTTGATTATCAAGATGGTATACAATTTATGAGTGCTATGAATTGATTCAGAGTCAGTGAACAAATAATGAGGATGCTTATTATAACAAAGAACATAATAACCCGAGACATCAGTTTCCATTGAATCCATATAGACAGATAATGTCTTGTCTACATATAACACGTTTAAGTATTGTAGTAAATGCATACATACAGTGCAAAGATTTTGTGCATATTTTTTTCCGTCTCGATCGATTAACTTCATCATCCGAATGGCATACAGCTTTTTTTATCTTATTGATTTGATTCACAGTCAAGGGACAAATAATAAGGATGACTGCTGTATCGAAGAACTACACCAGCTCTTATTTCGTACCTATTGCAAGTGTTGTACTAAACGTTGATAACTTTGAATCGTAAATTTATATAAGAGCGTATTAGTTTGTTGCACATTTTTTTCCTCCATTAACTAACTTCATATCCGAAAAACAAATAGTTTTTGAATCTTATTGGTTTGATTCTTACTCATTGGGAAAATAATGAGGATTTTAATTGTAATGAAGCAGAACAACAGCTATTGCTTGATACTTATTGCAATGGTAATACTTTGCCTGTTTATAGGCATTATAAGTGTTATAATAACTGTATATAGTTCCATAAAGTGTTATAGTAATTGTATATAACACTGTATTATAAATACTTATGAGTATGAATTAATTTTGTATACTTTTTTTCTGTCTGCATTAATTTACTACAGCATCGGAATGTCAAATAATTTTTGAATCTTATTGGTTTGGTTCACAGTTAGTAGACGAGCAACGAGGTAGTTTGTTGTATTGAAGTAAAACACACGAACTCTTATTTAGTATCTACTAGCTTTTACCTGCGACTTCGAACGCGGGGAAATTTTGATGTATATATATGAGAACTGACAGTCTAAAATGTTCTCTAAGCCGTATGCCTGCATAAATTTTGAACGTCAATTGGAGCAAAGCAAAGACGCGAATTTTAAGCACTAGTTGGGATAACGCAATGCAAATTAGAAAATTTTAATTTCCATTAATCTGTTTTATTTTTATTCAAAAGCACTTCTGAAGGAATCGAAAGATTTATTACTTTACAACGTTTAGTTTTAAATTTATTATACACTTCAAAAATAAACAGAATCGTTTTAAATTACCGGTCGAAAACATTTTACGCCTAAACTCATTAGCGTGGGGGGACTACTTAAAAACTATGTACTTAAAACTATAAGGGTAATTTCCGTTTGCCGGGCGCAAACGAACAATCGCTGGAGAAATTTGAGGAAATTTGGCGGAATTCTACATTATTTGCTAATGGAAATATATCACTATAAGCATATATGAAAAATATATAGCTAACGCGAATACAATCTAATTGCAAAAACACTAAATGAAACAGCTTTAATATACATGTCATTTTAGCAATAAAATTAGTTAGTCTAAGTTTTAGCGAAATGGCCGAATGTGGCGTGAAAGGCAGCAATAGCATTTCCAATCATAAGGTTTCGATGAACGTTGCAGCAAATTAACGGAAACATAGAAAAAGTTCAATAAATTAAGTAATATGGAATGTATTCAAAAAATTTAATCAAAAATAATGAAAGTAGGCAAAAGGATTACGACCAGCTGGAAAAAAAATCAAGAGAAATGAACAGGAAATATCTAATTATATTAACACAAGAACAGGGTAAGAAAAAGCATGAATACACCTGTGCTTAATAGTTTCACTATTACAGACAGATGCTTTTCTTAAATAGAAATTGGCAAGAATAAATTCACTTACTGGGTTCAACTAATTTTTCTTACGAGCATGAAACGATTTAAGGAATTTTATACAAAAACAGCTAAACTTTTCAGTGATGAAAATGTCTTTCTGCCGAAAAATCAACGAAAGAACAAATAAATCCCAAAGAATTCCATTAGAATGGTAAGATAACGTTAAAATGAAAAACGGTTAAATAAAAAAAAACGATTCAAAAAGCTCGAGCAGATATTTTTTTTATTTTCTATTCTGATGAAATCCGTCAGCAGACGATTTTAAACAGAACAAAATAATAATTCCTTTATCCTATTTATAATAAATGAACACCGGAAATAGAAAAACGAAAACAAACGATTCAAAAAGCTCAGGCAGATGTTTTCAGGGTTTTTGGCGGAAAAGTTAGTTTTTAATTAATAAAAAAATTAACCACTCAATTAACCGGAATAAAAATTAACCCATGTTCTTCTGTAGACTATAATCTATCTCTGTGCTAAATTTCATCTAATTTCGTTCATCCGTTCTGGCGTGATTTATGGACATCATCCATCCAAACTTTCACATTTATAATAGTAATATAGATTTCAGTGCTAATGCCTTGCCGGATTACAGCAATGTAAAATGTTCAGTAACTTGTAAGTATATGTAAAAGTGCATAAATTTTCTGTATATTTTTTCGGTCTCCATTATTTTTCTTCATTATCTGAATGTCATGTAACTTTTGGATCTTATTGTTTTTATTCAAAGTCGGTGGAAAAATAATGCTTGTTGTATTGACGCAGTAAACCAGTTCTTACTTCGAAACCTGTTTCGATGCTAATGCCTTGCCACATTATAGCACTGTTTACTGTTTATTAACTACACATAACAATGCATAGTAAATATATATACGAATGGATTAATTTTCTGCATACTTTATCGATCTCCATTTATTATTATTATTATTATCATTTTCATTATGCGAATGGTATGTAATGTTTTAATCTCATTGGTTTGATTCACATTCAGTGGAAAAATAATGCTGTTGTATTGACAAAGTACTTCATTTCTTACTTCGAAACCTGTTTCAATGCTAATGCCTTGCCTCATTATATCAATGTTAAGTGTTTATTAGCAGTATATAATATTGAATAGTAAATACATACACGAATGGATTAGTTTTCTGCATATTTTTTCGGTTCTCATTATTATTATTAATTTTTCTCCATTATCCGAATGGCATGTAACTTCTGGATCTTATTGGTTTTATTCACCGTCAGTGGAAAAATAATGATAATGCCATTTGTACTGACGCAGTACGCCAGTTCTTACTTCGAAATCCAGGACCCCACTTAGCCTAGTTGGGACCCGGGGTAAAAACTAAAAATATATTTGTGGGCCCCTCTGTTTTATTGCATTAGTAATGACGAACATTTATTAAAAAGGGAAACGGAAAATAAAATTTCTATTCGATTTGGAGGGCTCCACATATGTTGAGGTCCGGGGCAACTGCCCCGTATGTCTCTGCCTTAGCCAGGCCCTGTCGAAGCATATATCAATGCTAATAATGCCTTGTCCCATTATAGTAATGTTAAGTGTTTATTAATTGCATATAACATTGAATAGTAAATATATGCACGAATGGATTCATTTTCTGCATATTTTTTCTGTCTCCATTATAATAATAATTATTATTCCATAATCCGAATGGCATGTAACTTTTGGATCTTATTGGTTTGATTTACTGTTAATGGAAAAATAAAGAGAATGCCTGTTGTATTGATTCGGTACACCAGCTCTTACTTCGAAATCTATTTCAATTCTAATGCCTTGCCACATAATAGCACTGTTAAATGCTTGTTAACTATATATAGTACATATTTCAATTCCAATGCCTTGCCACATAATAGCACTGTTAAATGCTTGTTAACTATATATAGAACATATTTCAATTCTAATGCCTTGACACATAATAGCACTGTTAAATGCTTGTTAACTATATATAATACATATTTCAATTCTAATGCCTTGCCACATTATAGCACTGTTAAATGCTTGTTAACTATCTATAATACATATTTCAATTCTAATGCCTTGCCACTTTATAGCACTGTTAAATGCTTATAACTATATATAACATTGAATAGTAAATATATGTACAAATGGATTCATCATTAATTTATTTTATCGTCCAATTGGCGTATAGCTTTAGAATCTCATTGGTTTGGTTCATCTTCAAGGGATAAAAAAATGAGGATTGCTATAATAACAAAGAAACAACAGAATAAACCAGGACATGAGCTGATATTGCGAAACCTATTGCAACGTCGATTCCTCGTCTCATCCCATAACATTGTAAAGTGTGTTTCCGCAGACAAAAATACAGCGGAAGTTCCCCGTTAACGGTCCATAGAAAGTGGTACTTTTTTGAGCTTCCCACGAAGTTGCGGCAATTGCGTTTGACGAATGGGCTACGTTCCATGCTGTCGGAAAGATTGTTAGTGATAATCAGAGAGTTCTTGTGTACCTCTCCCTCCCAGTGTAACTGTAACCACAGTCCATTTAGTGTCTTCTCCGCATTCTCGGAGTTTTTGAATCCCTTCCAAGCACTTCCTCTTGCTCTTCTTATTTTTAATGTCTCTCGTTCGCTCGCTCGCTTTTGACTCAGTCACGGTTTCGAGCAGAAGCAGCTCCTGGTGTCTCGGAACTAATTCAGTTTGCTCATCGCACTGGTGGCCTTGTCAATAGCGAACAATCATGGCTTTTTAAAGCAGTTCCGCTCCTGACTCTTGCAGAATTTTTGCAGCATCAGGTCCCTTGGAACAATTTCTGCCATGATTGAAAACATATCAGCTTAATGCAAATTAAGCTGATATTCAAAAGAAAAGTGTGATTGAACCATCAGCTACGCATCTTATTGTTTCCAGAAGAGGTTACTTCTCCGTTAGCCGGGTGCAAGCAAAAAATTACTAAATAATGTAGAATTCCAACAAAATTCTTAAAGCGATTTTAAAGTGAAAAATCGCCAAATAATGTAGAATTCCACCAAATTTTTTGGCAATTTTTCGTTTGCGCCCAGCTAACGGAATTGTATCCAAAAAAAAGAGCTGCTATTTTTAGTTAGTTTGTGCAAACTATACTTATATAGCCTCATACTACAATGATGTGAATAGCACTTCTTTAAACAATTCTGGGTATTTGCACTTTTATATCAAGTTTAGTCTAATAATAAAGGGAGATATTCCAATAATAGTTCTTACCATTTAAATATATTCCAATAATATAGGAATTATAACTCCAATAATAGTTATTACAATTTTAAATATATTCCAAAAATATAGGGATTATAACTCCAATAATAGTTCTTACCATTTAAATATATTCCATTAATATAGGAATTATAACTCCAATAATAGTTATTACAATTTTAAATATATTCCAAAAATATTGGGATTATAACTCCAATAATAGTTCTTACCATTTAAATATATTTAATACCATTGGATTATAATTAGAAGTATGAATCCAATTATAATTTATACTATTGGAATATAATTGGAATCATAATTATAATAATAATTCATACTATTGAAATATAATTCATACAACTGGAATATAATTGGAATTATAATTTTAATAATACTTCATCCGTATGAATAATAGGTTTGAGAAATCGATAGCTTAGGAATTAACTTTCAATAATATAACTCTAGAAATCCGTATGGAGAAAAAAGCTGGGGTTTTGTACCTGATTTTTTTCTTTGAAATTAAGAAATAAAAGAAAACTTTTTTTCCTTTAAATTTCTGTGTGTATTGAAGCAATTCTATTTATTATAATTGTATGAAATATCCTAGCAAAAATATTTGCAATCATTGTACATCTGTTATATGTAATTTTATTTCTTTCTTTTCAAGAATATAATATTTAGAGGAAAAGTTTGTAGTTACGAATTTGAAGATTACTGCATCACAAAAATTATTCGATTTGTCTTTATAAAACAAATATTTTTATGCTTTTTTTATAATTAAAATTTCTTATTCATCGTCAATGTTACATAGAAAATTTACTTGAAAAAAATCCTATTTATATATAAATGAAATTCTCATGATTTTTGGTGTCTAGAACGTCCCAAAGCCCAACTCCTTCAAAAGACTGGGCTTATTAATAAGTCTTGCATCTTAATTGAGAGCTGATAAAATGCAAGTCTGAAAGGTTGAAAACAATTATCGGGTAAATGTAATACGATAGTTAGGGTCAATACCACTTTCTAAACATTTGTTCTTCTGGCAAATATAGAAGAATTTGAAACATAAAGATTCAAAGGAAATTTT
>JAOUZG010040464.1:3937670-3948940 GCA_026289955.1 Argiope argentata
GGAAATTTTGGGGGCATTTTTTTTGGCAAATATAGAAGAATTTGAAACATAAAAATTCAAAGGAAATTTGGGGGGCTTTTTTTTGCAAAGCTCCATTTGGGATTGTAGCCCTCAGTTTTAGAAACATTGGTGCAGAATAAGAAGTGTGAAGATTCACTCCCTCACTCTGAGACACCTGTTTGACCGTTGTAACGTTCTCCGTTTCCAGTTAAATGACCATCCGGTCAGCTGTGAAACCCTCTCATTTTGTAATTGCCCCAGACTACCGGATGGGGGATTCTTCCCATTAATGAGATGTTTTGGACTTTGAGTCGAGTCCAGATAATAAACCACAAGTGCGTTTCTCGTCCTTCCAAGGAAATAAATCGTATCTTCAAAGGGGAAGAGTGTGAAACCCTTCGGATGTAAATCTTTCTTTATTGTGGGGGGCGGGGGTCAGCTACGAGGGTGGATCATTAACGAACATTCCCACGGTCAACTGGAGACCACTGGTTTTTTTTTCTGAATAATTATTGGGTAAGAGGGATCACCAGTGCACCAATTTAGAGATGAGAGGCGGAGTTTTGACAGAAAGTAAAATGCAAAATTTTGGAAGAGAGCAGGAGAGAAGATCTGAGGGAAAGATCGACAAAAGAGATCTACTGGAGATTTCGAGGTCTTCGGAGGATCGTCATTTAAAAGGAAGTGAGACATGCTTCTTGTGAATCGAGCTTCTGACTTAAGATCCACCCGCTGGTTATCGGTGGATGCCTTGAGCTGCCCCTGTAATATCCTGGTGTGCTAACAGCCTGTTAGCTTTTCTTGTTGAGGTTGTTTCTCCGAAATTAATCGAGGAACTATTCATGTATAACTGTTAACTGAGATATAAACATTATCAATCATATTAACCAAGTGGGAACGAGTTGTTTTTATGTACATAAGGCTGTAAATAAAGAAATTGTCTTTAAACACTATCCTCTTATTTAAATGGACAAGATCAAGCCATTTCAGTAGCTAGTTTAGATATAGTATGCTAAAGTTAGTGTTATTAACCATGGTTTAGCTTTATGTTACTATCATCTGTCATTATTCTAAAGGGGAAAAAATTGACATATTTTCTTAAATATTAAAAACATTATTACATATTAAAAGACCAGTCCGTTTTTCGCTTTTTCTTTGTCCTTGCAGTGCCTTATTTTGTGGCTATTTTGAAGTCACCATATTTGTGCATCGATCCTCTTCCGTAAGTTACCTCATATCTGAGAACCGGAAAGTTCCTGCAAGGTTCTCACTACAATAGTGAGTCCGGGAATGATTCTATGGTTATCTACCCCTAGTAATTAAGGAACATGTCTCCTACGGGAGGGATTGTACTGTGATCGGGGATGGCCCTTAGATTTCATGCATTTTTACCACAATTATTTTGTGACATTCCCTTAATTCAGAATTTTCCCATGTGACTAAAAGCTGATAGTAGTTGTGATTATTTGTGCCTTCAGTTTACGAGTAAATCTAACGAATTGTATGATTATAGGTGATCGGTAAATCAGTTCATTTAAACGTACACAAAAGAAATGTATCTCATCTGCTAGATACTGAACATAAGTTATGATTTAACTTCTGATAAAGATGTAAACCAAATAGGCGGATATATATTTACCTGTGCCTTATAGTGCAAATTCCGATGGGCGATTATATATCCTGATGATGAGCTTTAGCTGCATCATACGTAAAATCCATTTAATTCCTATGTACTCAGTACAACAAATTTCTCGATATTTCTTCTTGGGTAGGTTATGATGCCTTATCATACAGCAAAATACCGTCTACATTTTCGTGAACGGTCTTCGATTTATGCACGCCGGCAACCGCTCAAGAAAGATTTTCGTCATCGGGAGCTTTTCTAAACCATCCTGAAAATGTAGACGATAGTGACGGAAATATCGCTTGCAAACGAAATTGTACCAATCATGTGAAACTTTGACAGTGACGTAGTGTGCCAAGAATGGGGCGATTGACGCCAACAATAAACCAATTAATATAATTGTAGTTTGTTTATAGTAATAGTTTGTAAAAAGTAGTTTGATTATTTCCGCCATTTCTTCTGAGCGATAAATACACCATAACGCACACCTACGCTTTTAGGTTTACCAGACAGCAAATTCTCAAATTACGTCACTTTCGTAGTCGTTTGTCCACGAAAGTGTAGACGGTAATTTGCCGTGTGACAAAGCCCTAAGAAGCCTTTTAAAAAGTCAAATTATAATTTCAATTTAAAACGAATCTGAATGTTTCTATTTTTCCTTAACAACATTGGGCCACAATGTTGTTCAAAGCCTTTTTTTTTCATTTCTTTTGAAAGAAAATAGTTATAGAATTTCATTTCCTTTTACTATTTTGAGACATTTTTTTTATTTGTATAAATGTACAGAACTAATTTTAAGAAATTTTGTATCAATCCTTTCTATTGCTTTAGTTATTATATTATACCGTGAAACATGCGTTGCGGAATAATTGCGAATATACATGCTTTTGAGGATATTAAATTAATTTTTCTGTTTCTACGCTATTGATTCTGTAAAACTATGCTACTATTATAAAAGTGAAAATTAAGATGGATGGAGTGATGATTTTAGTCAATCATGCCAGAACAGATGAACAAAATTGGATGAAATTTAGCAGAGATAGATTATAGTCTAGAATAAGACAAAGGATACTATTTATTCCGGTTAATTGAGTAGTTAATTTTTTTTATTAATCAAAAACTAACTTTCCCTCCAAAAATCTTCATTTCCCCACCGCCAAATGAGTAAGAATTCCGTTTGTTCTTTTCCCACACTAATAAGGTTAGGCTTAACATGTTTCCGACTGATTATTTAAAATGATTCTGTTTATTTTCTTAGTGTTTGTTTCATTTAAAATCAAACATTGTTAATTAATCGATTTTCTGGATTCATTTTGAAGTGCTTTTGAATTAAAATTAAATAGAATAAAGGAAATTAAAAATTTATCATCTTTATTGTGTTACACCCCAACTGATGTAGAAAATTCACTCATCTGAGTTGCCTCAACTGGCGTTGAAAATTCACGAATACATAATAATACAACATTCCTACAGATAAAATTTTACATTGTTTTTAGACCGTTTTTTCCGACACATATACATAAAAATTTCCACGCGTACGAAGTAAAAACTAATAAGTTTTAATTTCTAAATATTCATTATACTGATGAATCAAGCTTGAAATATCATGTATTTGCAATATGGGGGGAGGGGCTAGAATCTCTTTAAATTTTTCTTAAAATGTAAAGGTATTTATCTTTTTATTTCCAAATATAGAGACATTTTTCTTTTAAATTTAAAAATATATAACTTATTAGTTTTGATGAAAAAATAAAATTCTATGTTTTAAAGTTGTTTATGTTGAATTTACTTGCAACTAGCGTATTAAAATTTAATTTATAAATCATAAACACTTTCACATGGGCTACTGAACCCAATATTCTTTACATTTTTCTAAAAATGACTCTTCATTAAATTTCTATAAGTACTTTGATAGGAAAAATGAAATTATAAAAATGTAAAAATCAATCTCTGAAAAGTAACTGGTGAAATAAAAGAACACTTGAAGATGTCTGGCCGTCCCTTCAGAATTTAATTTAAATCATCGTTTCCATGACGGTAATTATATCTAAATTAAATTAAAATTAAAAACCCACTCGTCCAACTATTCCATTTTTAAAAAAATCGCATATTATTATAAATATCTTGACACAAATTCGAATGCATGCAACACTAGAACCCCCGAAAAAAGCCGCACCAGCGAAAATTCTCTCCTATTTTAATTTACCCTTTAAAAGCAATGTTAAAATTTGGAGATCCTGACTTTAAATCTGCTTCACTCTTCATCGCTTATTATCTACCTCTTAAAGCTTACGTCGTTTAATTATTTGTTTACCGAAGTTGAAGTAAGTATTTTTTATTATTATTTCTATCACCTGCTCCCTTTTAAATGGCAGAAGTATGCTCCTCGAAAAAAAACCCTCACCTCTCATACTTTTAATTAGGTGTCTAGAAGAGTATTTAACTCTCTTATAGGCATTCTGGCCACGGTTATTAAGACTTTTAATGAAAGCTCTGTTTATACAAGCTCAATTAGTGACAGACTTTGTATAAAACTTCGCCGTCGCCATGGAAACAGGCTTCATCCTAGCGAGGGTTACTCAAAAGTACGATTGGCGCCGGTTCGTAAAATATCGCCAACTCTTAAAATAGAAAATGCGCTGTAAGCACTTAAATGAAAATGTGTCCGTATTATATTTTGATTAAGATGGAGAAGATTCGGGAAGAAATGGCGTTTGGGGGACTGAATTGTCATTCATTTACATCATGATGGATGATAATTATGGCGCATTCTCATTCGTTAATGATAAAATAATTGATAAGAGTAAACATGCTTCCAATTATTATAGTAAATCATCTATCTATACTACTGTTATAAATATGAAAGTTTGGATGGATGTTGTAATTGATTAAATTATGATAGTAAAGCCTATACCTATACTACTGTTATAAATATGAAAGTTTGGATGGATGATGTATTTGATTAAATTATTATAGTAAAGCATCTATCTATACTACCGTTATAAATATGAAAGTTTTGATGGATGATGAAATTGATTAAATTATTATAGTAAAGCATCTATCCATACTACTGTTATAAATCTGAAAGTTTGGATGGATGGATGATGTCCGTCAATCATGCCAAAGCAGCTGAACGAAATTGAATGAAATTTAGCTCAGAGATAGATTAGAGTCTAGAATAGGGCATAGGCTACTATTTATTCCAGTTAATTAGGTGGTTAATTTTTTATTAACAAAAAAATTAACTTTCTTGCAAAAAATCTTTATTTTTCCACGATCAAATGAGTAAGACTGCAGTTTGTTTCCCCCCCCCCTTTAATGAAGTTAGGCTTAACATGCTTTCGACTGCTTATTTCAAAGGATTCTGTTTATTTTCTTAGTTTTTGAAGCATTTAAAATGAAACATTGTTAAATAATCGATCTTCATTCTGAAGTAGTTTTGAATTAAAATAAAACAGAATAAAGGAAATTAAAAAATTCCTTATCCATATTGCGTTACCCCAAATGCTTTTGAAAATTCAAGCATGTACAGTGTGTTCTGATTTATCTTTTACGAACACGAACGATTTTCTTTTGGCCAGACATAATTTTTTGATAAATTATTTATATTAAGACCCATGACTAAAAATAACCCAATGAAAAGGTATCCAACGGTGTTAAATCACCCGATCTAGGGGGGGCGATTTTCAAATTTTCGAACTGTGGCAAATCCGACCTTCATTACTTTTGAAAGATTTTTCAATAATGAAAACAAGATGCTCTATAGTGCAACGCTTCATTTTTATTAACCCTTAACTATCAACAGCCAAATTGTTTTTTAAGAGAGTTGCCAACACTTTACTGCATTAATGGTGTCTAATTCAAATCACATCAATTTTGGGATACAATTTGTGAATGAAAATTGGCAGCAGACTTAAAACCAAAAATCTTGTTTTCGATCAAATTCAATGGAATTAATCACTTGGTTTTATTAGTAAAATCGTTGATTTGTATCAGATTTTAACTAACTCCAATAACAAAGTGACTACCGATTGATCTTTCTGTGGTGTACATGTAAACGAAATGGTTGAAAATCTCAGGTAAACTGTATAACAGATTTTTATACTAAAATTGCTGGTTTATATATATTTTTGGTGTATATCCATCAGAATTATCTGTTTATTTCTATTCCTTGTGCATGTAAACACAATAAATTAAAAATGCTTTAATTAAGTGAATGACGTTTACTGTCTGGTTTTGAAACATCAATTTGAATGTTTGAAAAAAATGTTTTAAAAAAAATCTGACAAAATAGCTTTCAAAACTGAAATATTAGTTTTTCTTTGTATAATTTTGTAAAATGTTCACATTTTCACAACATCCTGTTTAGATATAAAATATAGTTCAAATAATTTTTATATTTTTGTATGTAAATTCAAGTAAATGAACAACAACTTTTTTTTAATTGACAGGTTCAAACTGCAAAAATAATATTATCTATGCATCTGTTTGAATCAGTGAATATGTTTCTAATGGATCGGACTTGGCTAAACTAAGCAAACTCTAAGTTCGTATGAGTAAAGATGCTTATATTGTAAGACATACAAAAATACTCAGAATTTGCTTGTTTCTTTTTAAGAGAAAATTATTCTAAATCTAAAGATCATCATCAGTGTAAAAGTAATTTTCAGACCATAAAATGTCCTAAATATTAACAACAAAAGCAACGGGATTCTTTACTATAACTGTCTTTGAACGATTAAAAAATAATTTTAAAAAATATTGAAGAGAATAATAATCACTTACTCATGTACATACATAGAGAGAGAGCACCAGAATATGTGCTTCTATAAATATAAAAAGTATGAATAGTGAAACATAAGTGTTTTTAAACATAAGTGTCTATAAGTGTTATCAAATCGTATCATTATCCTTAAAACTTTACAAACAGTACCTTAATATAAGGATTCTTAATCTTAATCACAACCGTAAATGACTAAAAATTTATAAAAAATAGCTACATGTTTTTGCTCACAAGCAAAAATTGGTGAGTAAATGGTCCTGACTAAATTTTTCTTGCGAAGATTTGCAATATAAATATTTCAATTCAATCTTCTTTAATTTAATCTTCTTTCATTTCTGTCAAGTATTTTCAAAGAGGGAGATGTTTTGATTATTAAAAGTTTAAGAATCCCTGCCTTAGAACGAAATTTAATTACGACATGTTATTTGAATTAATAAATATCATTGACGATTTAATCATTATCTCTATATAACTATGTTTCTTGTATCGAACTAGGATGTAAAATAAAATCAAACTTCTAAATTTCTTCAGTATGTACGTTAAAGTTCATTTACAGAAATATGGGCTGAAGAAATACCAAGGATTCATGTATTATGATGTTTCGACGTACAATTATATTGACAAAATAGGTATTGCCACTGACTGCTCCAAGATTGAAAAATGGCTCTATCCAAGAAAGAACATAAATCAAAATTAAACTTTTAAACTTTTTCAGTTTGTACGTTAAAGTTTATTTACAGAAATATAGGCTGAATAAATACCAAGGATTCATAGTATTATGACGTTTCGACGTACAATTATATTGACAAATAGGTATTTCCACTGACTGCTCCAAGATTTAAAAATAGATCTATCCAAGAAAGAACATAAATAAAAATCAAACATTTAAATTTTTCTAGTATGCACATTACTATTCATTTACAGAAAGAAATGCAAGTTAATGAAATGTCAGGGATTCATAGTATTGTGATGTTTCGACCTACAATTTCGTTGACAAATAGTTATTGACATTGACTGCTCCAAGATTGAAAAATGGCTCTATCCAAGAATGAACATAAATCAAAATCAAACATTTAAATTTTTCTAGTATGCACATTACGATTCATTTACTGAAAGAAATGCAGATTAATGAAATGTCAGGGGTTCGTAGTATTATGATGTTTCGACCTGCAGTTACGTTGGAAAATAGGCATTGACACTTTCTTTCCCCCCAGAGTTGAAAAATGGGTTCTACCCTTATTATCTAGGGCCTCATATTGTTTTGTTATACCATCAGCAGTGTTATTCGTTTAACTAAGACTTATAGTAGATGGCACACAATTTGCTTCCCACAAAACATGTCTCCAGATACTATTTGGAGTTATTTTTAACTTCGGTTGCCAATCACATAAACCATTAATACTTCAACTGACACGATCTCAGGAAAGAGTGCCACAAGTTGGCCTTTGTTAAGGTTCCTCCCGGGCGGAACTGGGGAAGCTGCAAGACTAATCATGTCGCGAAAGACAAAGTTCCCTCAGTTCTCGCATCACACCACGTGTGATGGAAAAGGGTGTCCTGGCATTCGAAAAGAGAGCGGGGAACGCCGGTTTGGGGGTGCTGACAGCGGCATGTCATGCGTTATGCGATCAGGTTTCGAGATTTCTACTTGCAGGTGTTCATGCATGACACAGTGTTCCAGCCAGGCAGCTGCGAAAGCGGCATTGCTGTTGTTGTTGAAAGGGATGGCACCATTCCCGATTTAATTTATTGAAGTCTCTTAGTGGTCGAATGATTGGTCATCATATGTCCGCTACTCTTATAGCAACAAGTGGCTCATGACTTTAAATGGACAGTCATTGACTGCTTTAAGATATAATATTGAGTGAGAAATAAAATAATCGAGTATAAATTCACTATAACCGTATTTAACTGTTTCTAAAAAATATATAAATATTGTTTTGAATAAAAATATATATTCTGCAATAAATTAACAAAAAAAGTAAAAAATGAGAGAAAACAATTATTGAAACTTCTTTAATGGGAAAGTATGTCATCTACTTCACAACTATGTCTACTACTACTACTATGTCATCTAGAATATTTGTGACACTTGTAATTAGACTCTGACATTAGACAACACTTAAACACTCTTAAAATGTAACCATGTGACTCCATATACCATACGGTTGGCGCTGCATAATCAGAAATGGTTTTAACGCCTGTAAACTCCATCAAACTGAAACTCATGTCATCTACTTCATTATATTTAGTTTAATATCAATGAGTGTCATAATATATTAGGTTCTTGCATGCTTTTTGATCAGTGACATCTATTTTTAAGCAGCCGAAGTGTCTATATAAACGAGAATGGTTTTAGGTTTTACCAATTTACTATTAATTGCTATCATTTTGAAAGTTTGTGATTTAGTATTATTGAGTATTCAGTGTATAAAGACCCCAATCATGGAACTCACCAAATTGTATTTCGATATTTATTGCTATTTTTGTTTGATTTGAAGAAATCTGTTGTCGAAGCCCATCAGACACTTTTAGAAACTTATGGTGATGTTGTTCTATCATTGTTTTATTTTCAACGATTTAATAGTGGTGATTTCGATCTCAACGGGAAAGAAAGGACAAGGGGGGACCAAAAACATATGCGAATAATTAGTTGTAAGACTTATTGAATGGAAATGAGATAAAGTTGTAGAAAAGGTTGGAAAATATTTTGATTGATATTTATTGTAACAATTTTCCCAAAAAATGAATTTAAAAAGTGAAAAAAAAATTATCAAAATACATGCAGGCACCTAATACAATCAGTGTCATAAAATAATTAGCATTTAATAATGTATCCATACCCTAATAGACACCTTGTTCCCAATATAGATGGAAATAATCTTTCCAGAAATGTATTGAGATTATGCTGTCATTTCCAGAAATTGAAAGGTTTTTGAAAAAAATGTATTAAAAAAAACAAGTACATTAAAAAAATGTACTCTATTATTCGTATGAATTTTTTTAAATTCATATAAGATATTAAAGATAAGCCTGAGTTATTTACAGCTTTCTGTATTTAATAATAATAAAATAAATATATTTGTGAGAAATATATAAATAAATTTATTTTCTATAATAAAAAGTATAAAATTGACAGCGGTCGCTCGAGCAATTTTGAGAAATATTGTATATGGACAAGTACATGAAACAAATTTTTGAACAGCACGAATATTAAACAACAAAAGTATTTTTCATTCACGCTTTTGTAATTTACTTATTCTTATAGCTTTCTCATAGTTATTTTTATGGTTTAAAAATATTCAGGCTTTTTTTTAAAAAAAATTGAAAATATAAGTAGCAAAACAAAATTTTAAAATAATGAGGTACCAATAAACAAACTGTACGCCAGAAATGGCAAATTATTTTTATACAATGAATTAACATAAGCACCATAAGCCTAAATTATCTTCAAGGCAAATACCTGGAGACCTTAGCCTGTTACTAATGTACTGCCTCTCATATCAATATGAGGTGGACTAATTATTTTTATAGAAGTGAGTAAATTTAATAATTTTTGTTTAATTTGAAAATTTATACAACATTAATAGGTCATTGTTTCTTTCCACCATAGACCATTTTTGAGAATAAGTGACCCTGCTATTAAAATTATAGTTATATGTCAAATGTTAATTTCAATCGATTGGTAGAAATTCAATTAATCCGAAATTAATATTTATTTTTATTCCTGTGAATACACTAAAGTCCGCAGAACTTCACCGATTTGGCGAGGTTTGTTAGGGGTATTCACGAGAAAGGCCGACCCCCCCCCCCAAAAAAAATGTGGGGAAAGGCAACAACAGCATTAATATGAAAATATATTTATTAGGATTAGATAGACCGAATATTACTAAACTTATATAAAACACATAAAAAGATACATGAGCTTGAACGGTGTATTTTAACGTCTCACTGTCAAGTTCTTGTCTACCATTTATGGCGGGAAAACATCATGTGATCAATGACGCAATATGGCGCCATACAGGATATGAGATCTGTTAGCAATTCCCACTTTCCTATATTACGAAGCACAATACAATCACGTGAGTAGATATGAAGACAAAAAGTATTTTCGATGCTATAAGTAAAATAAATAAAACTTTGAAATTAAAAAAAAAATGTTTAACCCGCTTAGAAGTCTTTTGAAAGATTAAAGCAAATTTCCACTAACAGAAAGTGCATTGGACTATCAGTTACAAATGTATAAAATAAAATAATTATCTATCGCGAGTGTTCACCTCGACACTTTCTCACATACAAAGTTTAAAAGCGGATTGTTTTGCTGTTGCTGTTTTGAAGTGCACATTTCGAAAGACAGATATATGGTAGTCTGCTCCTCGTTTAACAGGCGGATAGGTGTAGGGGAAGTTAAGGAGAAAGGTCATAAATTGACCACTTAGTGGCTGGGGGACCAACTTCGTCAAAGAGGATTCCAGTTTGATTATTGATTAGTGTCATGGATGGATAATGATAAAGATTCAGTCGGCCACAAATAAATCCTGTCAATATTGCTTCGTTCATTAATAGTGAGGTGGTTAACTATGCACATCAATTCCCTCGCATAATCTCTAAACAAGTAATATTTAAAAAATTAAGTCAATTCTTACTTAGGTCAACAAAGAATTTTTTTTATTTTATTTTATTTTTATAAAATAATTACAATTAAGATAAATAATTTATCAAAAAATTATTGATTTTCGCAAGAATCGAACTAACAATTCTTCATCTACGCCTAAAAAATACTGATTTACTGATTGAGCCACAACATTCATATGAAAATATATTTATTAGGATTAGAAGGACAAAGCATTACTAAACTTATAT
>JAOUZG010040464.1:3969881-3992194 GCA_026289955.1 Argiope argentata
CATTGCACGACCATCAAATATCTCCTCGACCTTCATCAAGAAAACACTAATCCCCCATTCCCTTCATGTTGTCACTTTTTCAAACAAATGCCTGATCACTCCAGTTTCTTGAGCCATAAATTCCCACGCGCAGATAAATCACGATGAAGAATCGATAGATTCCACATAAGCTGTGGATCATCGACGATCGAGGCCACGAAAATCACTCCATAAAAGACCGACTCCCATCCCTGCGCAGGTTCATTCGTATTGCTGTCGGAGTTCCAGTCAGGTGATGGGCCATGATTTAGTGAGGGCAATTTTACACCAAGTAAGCAATTTCTTCGGTAGTACTGGGGCAATACCTTTTTTTAAAAGGCGCAGTGGGGTGTCGGGAACGTTTGATGCATTACCCGGGGACCACCCACTGAAGCCCACAGTGAGGAAAAGCAGTTTTATTTGGATTATTTTTTCTCCCTCCGACAGTCTAACATGTGCTAAGTCATTCCGATGCCGTTTCTTCTTGTCACGGACCATGCCTCATGTTGATATGACGGCACATATACAAGCCAGAGAAGGCGCGGTGGATCCCAGATGGGTAGCACTCGCTGTGAGTTGAATTCGGCAATTGTTTTTGTCTCCCCTTTGCGAAGATGGCTCAAGTCTTCCTCTCTTTCGGGGAATGGGTGCTTCTGTGGTGATTTCTGGGTTCGAAAGTTAAGCTCGATCTTATCTGAACATAACAGGAATGGGGTTCCTGTAATGGGAATACAAATGGGCCTTGAGAAGTTTGTTAGTCATTCCCTGTCGTTTTAAGCGCTGGTAATGGTATTTGTTGATGCTTTTGACACAAGACTTCAATAAAAAAAGTTGTTAAAGTAGTAAAAGTTGTTCAATAAAAAAGTTGTTTAAAGGATTTATTTAAAGTTCAATGTAATATATTTCAAGTGAATTTTACATTCTAAACTTCCACAGTCTCTGAGATAAAATTAACATATATTTAGGCTTAGTATGAATGAAACTTCTCCTGGTTTTCAAAAAGATAAGAGAATTTTGAGAGGTGGTAACAGATTATCGTTGCCAAGACATGTCCAAGTTGCATTCACCCTTTCAAAAGTTCTGGCATCTTCTATGCGAATCATTTGTATTTGTCAAAACTAACTATTTTTAAACGGGGATTAAGCCAAAATTTACACATTAGTTTAAATGGAACTTTTTTTTTTGTAAAATTACTTGATAGTAAAAGTTCTGACTTATTTTTCCTTGTCAGAAGCTAAAAATTATTTACAAAAATTTTGATAAATGCTTTTTAACAAAATTCAAAAAGTAAATGTATTAAATTATTATTTTTTTATTTATTTTTAATTCATACTTAATTTGCACGCAGTATTTCTATGCGAGAATGCAGAAATGCTAAAATAGAGCAGCACGGAAAAAAAAATATCAAGTGGGAAAGTTATGTAAGAAATTCAAAAAGTTGCTTCATACAAAGAAATGAAGTCTGTCTGAAAAATATTAGTATGAAAAATGTTATTAAAGTGAATAAATAACGAAATATCACAAAGTATATTTCGTTACAAATGTGATTCACATTAGACAACCAAATATAGATGAATTTAAGAAGTTATATAACTGATGTTATTTAAGTAAAAAACAAGGGGATTTCAGTCCTCAACACTTTTTCACATTATCTCTTATAACCCCCTCCCCTCCTCTCATGGAACTTGAGCAAGCCTGGGAATGTCACGATGGTTCTGAATGTTATTTTTTTCGTAAATGGAATTTTCTATTGTTTCATAATATAGTCAAGAAAACGTGTGCTCTTATATTAGATGCATGGCAAGGAAAAACAATAATTATGAAATATGAATCTTTGACGATAATTTACAGTGCAATCTTCGGCAATTTTTTTCTTGCGAACTATTAATCGTAGCCCTGAGATTAAAATAAATATATGAAAATCGAATATCTTTGAAGGCTCCCCCACCCCTCTTCCCACACGCTAATTGGAACCTAAATTTAACTTTGAACTATAACTGAATCTCGACATCAAATATTAGTTTTTATTTATTTAATAATATCATTTACATGATGAGAAAATGAAGACCGACAGACAGTTAACCTTTCGACAGATTTAGTTCAAAATTTCATTTGGATCTATATTTTAGGTATTAAGTAATTGTAATCCTTAAATCTCACAAACCTACTTTTTTACGTCCTATTAGTTAGTGTTGCAGTCCTTGGACAAGCAGATAAATAAACTTTCTGAGCATGAATTTCTTTTAAATCTTGACAGAAATCTACAAATGTAGTTGCTAAATCCATGTATTACATTTCATCCTCCAGTTCAAAAAATCTTTAAGTCATCGTGTCCATAGACAGACAGAATCTAGGGAGGTCTTAAACGCGTAGATACATCAAAATCGCAAATTTAATTTTTTTAAAGAATACAACACTTTTTACAAGAGAAAGTAACGAACTATCACAAAATGTGAATATTTTTAAACAATATAATTTTTTTTCAAATGAACTGTCAGTAAAGCTATCTATTTTCAAATGATAATGATATACCTGATTGAAAAGGGTGTGTGTGTTTAGTTTTTAGAAGAGATTTAATAGACGAAGAGCTTCAAATTTGTGTTTAATTTTCATAAAAGATCAGCAAAATTACTCAAACTACTGAAAACAAACTTTTAAATAGTTATAAAAGTCATAGACTGGGAAGTTTCTAAAAATAGTTGTGATTACGAATTTCAAATGTTTCAAAAAGAGGATGAAAACTAGGTTTATTATTCTCTCTCTAAACAAGGAGTAACTTAATAATAGTATGACAAGAAAATAAAAAGTCGTGTCCAAGCATAGGGGCGGGGTAGCGCGTCTTCCCCTTGCTCTCAGCGTCTCAGGTTTGAGTCCCGGTTCGGGAATGATGGTTCTTCTGTGTTCTATCTGTGAGGTGTATGAATGTACCCCCCTGTAAAAAGGGGCTGTGCAAGTAAGAGACTGTGATGAGTGAATATAACTCAAACTCTTGGCCCTAGTTGGCACTACTTCAAAACAAGAGACGCTCCTTTGGGCTTAAAAACTCGCTGATGTCTCAGCGAAACTTGTCCATGGCAAGTGCAACTAATGACAATAACAACAGAAAATAAAAATATATGATCTGGAAAAAGAGTTACCTACATTAAATCTGTGAGTAGATGCCCAATAACTTTCTATTATAGTAAAACGGTTTAGTGGCTAAACACAAAGAAAATAAAATAAAAGAGATACGAGTACCAAGAAAGTAGTCACTTAAAAAGGCTTGATGGTAGTATAATTGATTATCTTGACAAGTTTTTTTTATGGTAAATATTTTTTTCAGCTCAAGCCAATTATGTGATTGCTTTTTGAAATTGTAAACAAATAAATAAAAATAAACTAGGCAGATTAGAATTGGAAATAGAGAAAACGAACTACATAACCCAATAAACGTACCTCCGCGTGTTCTATGGTTATGAGAGATAATAAAAATAATAAGAAAGAGCCCATTCACGTTTTTAAGTAAGAGAAGAATGTAACTGAAATAATCAAATATTGTTACTGCATATGACAAACTAAAATATAATTGTTTATCTTGATCAAACACATTCATTTTCGAATATAATAATAATTAATTGCTCTGTAAGACACCAATTTGAACCGAAATATTAATATTGAATATTGTTAACTGAAACAGGTACAATATTTTCATTTAAAATTTATCTAATTTGAAGTTAGGATTTCAAAACTAAAACGAAAAATACAGAAGTACACAAAATATAAGTCAAGCGCAGTAAAGTTAAAAAATAATTATGAAATAATTATCCATAAAATATAATTATTAATTCTTTTGTTACAAATACCAATGTAAAATTTATTTTAAAATGAGACAGGAAAGAAACTAGAAGGCAATATCAGGTTTTTCTTAAAGAAAATTCTCTAGCATTTTATCGCGTTATTTTGGGAACTTACTGTCCACATGCTTCCATAAGAATAAAAGAAAATAGGAATCTATTTGATAATTCTGAAGAATTAGATATGAAGTTACTATGTGTTAATGTCTAGAATATATAGTGTGAAGCTACTAACGTGCAATGTCATTTTATCTCATTAAATAGATGTTCCACCTAGAAGATATTTGACAAATATATTAGAGATATCGTACTTTTTAGAAAAGTAAAAAATGATAAAAACAGCATTGGAGACACACATTAGCTTGTAGTACAACCTAGCGTGAAGAAATTTAATTTTCAATACCCTTAAAATATGCCAAACACAATGGATCTTAGGCAAAATATGATCCGGATGCGAATAAAAATTTTTTTTTAATAATCTTTGGTTAAAATTTCCTTTCTTCCTGTATTGTCACCATAAAGCAATATATACTAAACATCAAACGGTTTATGGTCCAGCAATATTGTGATTGCAAAAATTTTAATAGCTTTTACTTTCCCAAATTTTTTTATGTTATTTGTATGCAAAAACAGAAACAACTGTCTATATACGAAAAAGAGTCTATACGCTTTGCTGAATAGTTTCTTAAAATCATTATTTATCACTGTTAATTATTATTATTTATAACGATTATTTTTTATCACTATTTAATGCTTTATTTTCTTATTATTTTACCTAGGGATAAGAAAAGTTAGTTCTTAGGGTTATAAGTCCCCAAGTTCTCCACTTTTAACCAAATTTTTATTACTTTTCTTAAGATTGTTACGATGTATATTTAAGTAAACTATATTGTTCGTGATGCCATCAAAGAGAAATAAATTTCCTTTCTCAGATGCCTAAGTCCTACCTCAAGCCCTACCACCCTAAATCATGATAGAGTCACCATGATGTTTAACTGTAAAACGTGACTTTTTTCAAATGCAAGCAGTATTTCTCCGTACATTATAACGGCTGCCACAGTCAAAAAAAGTTGAATTTTCTTTCATCATTAAGCATAATTTCTTCAAAAAGTTATTGGTCTTCAATAGATGAGTTTCTGAATACTTCTAAGTCTTTTTTCTGAATTTTCAATCTGATGAAAGGTTTATCTCAAACAATTTGGCATTTTTATCCAGCTTGTCTAATGACATTTTGCACAGTTTCAGCACTTACATTTCTGGCTATGATTTAAGAAATTTTTGCAGCAAGTTGGATGAACCCTATGGTCAGAGCAATCAGAAGAAAAGTGCAACAATTTTAGTTTTAGATGGAAAAATCAGAGGAACAATGATCTCAAAAAGAATGCACGTAACACTAAAATAATGTTTTTTCATTTCAAACAGCATTTAGACGCACTATCACAGTACCCTGATATCAATGCCATTCAATATCTGTGGGCCACATTCAAAAACGCAAAACTAGGAACAGATCCCATTTAAAACAATTGTTGCAAGAGGAATGCGTAAAATATCTTCAAATATCACCAAAAATTATCGAATAAGCACCACGACGTCTAAAAGTCATTATAAAAGCCAAAAGACATGCAATTAAATATTTACACTTTCTTTCTTTGTGCGATATTACAAAAATTTCGTTGGTGTATTCTCAATTTTTTAAGGCAAAAATCTGCGTATGTTTATCTAAAATGCTTCTGAAAATTTTCAGTTTAGACATTTTTCTTTGATTTTTTTAAACTTTAAATTAAACAATTTGTTATTTGTAACATTTAAAACATGTTGGGTCTTCTGGTTAATGTATTATTTGTATTGAAAGTTGGATTTATCAAGTAAAGTTAAGGAGTATTCTTAATTTTTGAGCGACAGTATTTTAATTTGAATAACGACCACAAACTATCTTTATTTTAAAATTTATTACTATTAGATATGAAAAAAAGGACTAGAAAATTCTTTATATTTTATGTGCAAATTTGAAATGTGAAATCAAATCTTTTCGTGAAATGTGTAAAATCATAAAATCTAGCATTGCAAAATGCATTCCGAAATCATAAAATCTATATCGAATATTTTTATGCGGATATAAAAATTTCAATTTATTTTACTGTTTTAAAAAATTAGATGTTCTATATGATAATATTAAGTGTCACTATTACTCAATTTATTATAATAATAAGAAAAAGAAAACAACAGACTTTATTCTAATAATTAAAACTACAAAAGTTTTAAATTTATATATTTAACTGGTTAATTTTAAACAGAAATAATTCATTTTTCTCAACTTTTAAAATTAAATCCAAAATATGAAATATTATAACATTCATTATTATTTTTGTGATTATTTTTCTAAAATTTTAAAGATGTTTTAAAGTATAAATTGGCAGTAGATCACAATTTAAACATATAATTTGTACCATATTATTTTGTATCGGATATCTTTCAAAATGAAATTGAAATTTTTATATTCGTATAAAAATATCGTTATTGATTTTTTGATTTCTGAATGTATCAGTCGTTTTTGCATAGATATCGAAAAAAGTCACTTATTTGTGGGATATTTTCCATATCTTTAAAACCCTGCATTACACCCACCAGGTTTTACTATACAGTTAAAAAGGAAAAGTTTACATTAAAAACTAACAAGTTCAGAAAAAGGTAAACTTCAAGAAAACATTATTTCTTGAAACATCATCAATTTAAAATTAATTGAATTTTTTTTATGAATAGCTATTTTTAATGTTAGTCAATTCATGTACAGAATAATGAAATAAATAAATGCGTTCTTGCATGCCTGCATAAATCCTCATTTACATTTTGGCACACATTTTTGATAGCATTTATGCAAATAAACAATCGAAATAAGATATGTATGTTATTCGATTTCTCTATTTCAATGTCCATACGCAAAGGGGCAAAATTACATATTTTATTTTTATATCAAGCATTAACGAAATATTATGGACAAAAGTGTCAAAAGAGCTAGATCGAAGGCAGGATAATACTACAAAAAAATTCAAAGAAATCTCGAGCTTTATATCTCAAATACTGACGGAAATTCCAATGTTTTATTCTTGATAAAAGAATAATAATTCAAAGGATCATCTATGAAAGAAACAACAGTCAGAAAAAAAAGTTCGAAAGTATTTGAAGTATCAAAGATAATTCAATATGAAATTCATAGGATCATCTATGAAAGAAACAACGATCAGAAAAAAAAAAAAGTTCAAAAGTATTTGAAGTACAAAAAAAATCTAAAATTAAAATGAGTACATATTTTTTAAATTGATCGAATTTTAGGTAAATTGGAAAACAATTTTCAAAACTTTAAAAATACATAGGAAAATTTTGTTTGCATTAAGAATTCAAAAATTTATCAGGAATCCCAAAAAGTAATTAAACAAAAAAATCTTCAGGTGTCTTCTAAATAATCAGTGCGGCTTTATTTATTTTGTTTAAATCTTAGAACATAAAAAAATATATTATCTTCCTTTCTAATAGTACAAAACCAGCACAATAATATAAAATTTAAAATTAAAGATAGGTATTAAATAATATAAAATTAAAGTACAGATAATAGTAAGGTAGATATTAAATAGCATGAAATTAAAATATAGATAATATTAACTAATTTTTTTTTATTTCATTCTTTTCACTAAATATTCAACATCTAATTATATATAATATGAATTTCATCAACAGAGACAAAAGTTTTGAATTTTATAAGCATGAAGTAAACTATAAATATTTAGAGCATTCAAAACAAAATATTGCGGTTTACTAAAAATTCCTAACTCACTGCAGACGAAAATATTTTTCTTTTGCAATTTTCTATTCCTCTAAAATTAAACACTTCCATTTCGTAAACTAAAATGAAAAGCAACATTTGCTTCGCCCTTTTCTTGCAGACGATTTTTTTTTTAGATTGAAAAAAAAATCTAGGCAACTTTGCAATATGGAAATCGTCTGATATTAAAAAGTGTTCACCATGTTTACAATAAAACAGTATAATTATAGAATTATCATGTTTATAAATAACAAAAGAATTATCGCGGAAAAACTTTGAATTAAATTATAGATCTTCACAGAGTTCCTCTTTGTGTTGACTGTGACCGCCTCTCGATCGCTGAATGTCTCTTTTAGTTTACTGAAGAAAGTTCAACATTTTCAGGTAAGAATTTTAAGATCAGAAATACGAAAATTAAAGTCTCGCTTCTCTTCCTCTAATTTTCTGTTCCGCAAAATTCAATTATAAATAAAATATAAAGTTAGGGAAAATATATTCTATGAACAATGGGCCAACTTTTATTTTCAAATCTAATAATCATATCAGAATATTCGTTTCTTTTTCCAGTTCCGTGTGATTAGTCTCTTTTTATTATCCTTTCATATATAATTACTAATTGTTTGTACAAAAAAAGATAAGGAAAAAGGCTAATCAATTTCATTGATAATCCTTTTCTTTTATTGAAACTTCATTTAAGTCAATGAACTTTCGGTAATATAAAATCACTTCATTCTTTTTCAGAACTTGCAAATTTGTAGCTCATCTTCAAAAAAATAATAATTTTACAATAATGTTTATTCTAGTTTTGCATTACAGATTACAATTTCAAATAGAGACGCCAAAACTACTTAAATATCGAATGTCTTTGAAACTTTAATAGATTAAGGAACAAAGACGAATAAAAATAAAATAAATATTACAATACTATAAAAGAAAATGAAATCTACGATCTCAAATTTCAAGTTATCATGTGAGAATATTATCATTTTTTAATAATTTAAAAAAATTATAATAATTTAAGGCCATAATTTGTCTTAATTCATTTAAGTCATTAACCAGTTTAAACCGGTTTGAAACAATCACGAGAATTCTCTATTGTTCTCTATCCCTCTCTCTTTCTCTTTCTCTCTCTCTCTATATATAAAGATAATTTTTTAAGCTTTCAACTTAAATTTTTCTAGCTGATAAACCTTTAAAGCTCGATCGATTTTTAGAGGAAATAACAGTTATGATGTCATCGTTCAACGTTAACCTTTGAAAAACGCATCAGTTGTGAAAAAAAAACATTGGTAATAATAATGCAATACTGGTAAAAGCAAGTCAACGCTTTTAAAACGCATCTGCTTTCAAAGAAGCATACATAATAATAATGCAGTACTGGTAAAAGCAGGTAAAAATAAGCGATTAAAAATGTTGATGAATATTCCTATTTGTGCTTTGTTCATTACCTATGCGATTTCGAGCCTGAATCGTTGCCTTTAATTATTCAAAAAACCGTAACAAAAACAACATCACGTTTTCACATGATCAAAAAAAAATGAATATGAAATTTTTGAAATGTTAAAAGCAGTTTATGAATCGGCTTTTATTAAAAAATTTAGTTACCTTTCTTCTTTTTTTCCTGAGATTCCAGTCATTTCAGATATTCTTAAAACATTTTAAAACAAGAAATGTAGTAATTTATTTCGGTAAAAATATTCTTAAAATATTCATATCAATCACTGACATTTTAATTCAAAAATTCTAAACAAAATTAAATGCAATTTTTTGAAAATACGATGGGAAACAAATATTTAAGAATTTATTTTATCACAAAAAGTTCAAAGTAATAAATGACCATAAAATCACTAGCTTTTGAAAGTAACTATTTTTAATAAATTCATTCCGATTTTGAAAATCTAAGAATGAAATGTGAGACTGGAATTCCATGGAAAAAAATTCTTCAATTATTTACTATAACAAAAATTCCAGATCTAGTAATTAGATAGTATCTTTTTTATAAAAAGAAACATTGAAAATAATAGTTAATTAAATTTAGAAGTTTTAAAATAAAAACATATATTACACATTAAAACAATGAAACGACTCAAAAAACGAGAAATATTATGGAATCATGCCATTCATTAAACTTAAGAAAGTAATTAATATTATTCAATAAATATTATTTAAAATGATTATCCAGCAAATAATCATTTATATACGAAATTAATTTAAAATATTTAAATCAGCAAATTTAAACAATGAATCTTTGATCATTTTCTTTTGATTTTCGCCATTAAAAGTTTGAAGTTCATGAAGATAATTGCAGATAAATACTGTGATTCATTTTATAAATGTCATCCATGAAAATTATTCTTCAAATACTCTTTCAAAATTCTAGCAACACTCTTTTAAAATTCTATAATAATGCACTAGAAATCGCTTGCCATTGTTTTAAGTACAAAGACGCTCAAAGGAACGTATCGCGTCTCAAAATATTTTTCGTCCTTTAAAAATAGTAACTGCTGAAGAATAATAAACAAAAAAGACAGCCCAGAATTTGTAAAATAGAACAAAGCTTCTTTTTAAAAATTTTTACAGAAAAATGAAAAGGTTAAAGAATAAAGAAACATTCGTCTAACGCGGAAAACTTTCTAAAAATCCTCGAAATGAAAGCAATGACGCAGAACAGAATTTTGGTAGCATAGATGAAAGCAGACACAACAAGTCGTCTGAAAAACAGACAATACCGAAGTGGATGATAAAAAAATGGATACACATACATATATATATATATATATATATATGTTTGTTGTCTTTTTTATTCTAAAAAATAAAGTTTCCAAGATAGAACAGCAGCTACGTACTTTACAGAAAAATAAAATTTTTGTTCAGACCAGTCGATATTTTTCGGACAGAAAAATATTAAAATAAACAAGATGGCATCATGTTTCAAATCTTGAGCTGTCGCGTGCATTGACCTTTACATGTTTTCCTAAAGTTTGCGCAAATACCTTCAATGTTTATAACTGCTTCGCTTAATGTTTTAAAATAGAGAGGCAATGTAATCTTTCAAAAACATTTATTTACAAGTTTTGAACATTATTCGGGTTTTGAAATAAAATAATGCTCAACTAAAAACACTTCAGAGGAAACTTGTGCAAATATTTATTGCCGTCCTTTCTGCAATTTATTTGTCAGTTAATCAATATTTTATCATTCACACTAAAAATTTTGAAGCTTATTAGGACATAAAAAGTAATAAAACAATTTTTTATACACCTAAAATCCCAATTTTACTAAAGTGATACTCAAAAATACTCACAAAAAATTAATTAAAAATACAATATATCATAAGGAATAGCTAAGCCTTTAATTTCTGATTTCCTATCGAATGTATTGTTATGTCAAATGTGTAGCTGAGCACAAAATTCGAGAACGACTAAATCAATTTGGCTAATTTTTTTAAAAATAATTTCGTTAAAATACGAGGAACGTTCTTATAGAGAGAAAAAACTCTAAAATTGCCAGAAAAATAGTAAGTTCGACACTTTTCTTACTTTCGCGCCAAAATTCTTAAATTACGTTTTCTTCCCGCTCTAATGAGGTTAAGCTTAACATGTTTTCGACCAAATATTTCAAAAGATTCTATTTATTTTCTTAATGCTTGATGCATTTAAAATTAAACATTGTTAATTTAAAACAATTACAGATTCATTTTGAAATTTTTTTGAATTAAAATAAAACAGAATAAAGAAAATTAAAACTTCCTGATTTGTATAGCGTTACCCCAACTGGTGTAGAAAATTCACGTATATGCAGTGTGTATTAATTGTCGACAACTCTGGTTTCATTTTAATGAAAAGTTAAAAATATATATGTATAATACTGTTGTAGTTATATCAATTTCGATCTCTATCGATAAATAAAATAAACGTGACTTGATTACGGACTCAATTTGCTGTTTTGCTTTTTTCCAGGTATACACTGTAAATAAATTTTTTAGATTAGTTGTGTACTTTTCCATGTGTACTAAGTCGCGGGTAAAAACTATTACAGAATTTTAAAAAAAGTTATAAGAATGGCAGATTACTTAAAAAAAACTAAATAGGTTTTATCTGAAACTATGGCCTAAATCTTACGTCCCCCACCCCTTTTAAAAAGGTTAGGAATATAAGGGTTTGGTTAGACATGTTTGTTGACAACAAATTCGTTTTAATCGAAAAGGATTATAATCCGGTAAGGCAAGCATTGAAACGGCAAAACACAGAAAACATTCGCACGTATGAGATTTTAGTATTGCAGACTGCGATTTTTCATATCCATTTTAAAAACCATGCTTAGTTTCAGAAAATATTTTTTTAGTATTTATTAATATTTTTCAATCTCGTTTCAATTTCAAGTCCATATTTTGGATCTGACAGAAAAATAGAGAGATACATAGAAGAATCTAATACAATATCTTTTAGATCCTATAATAGAATGGGTTATACAGCTAATAAATTTGAAACTTAGAAATATTTTGTTAAAGAAACTATTACGAGATCAAATTACATAAAGCGAGTACTAATCTAAACTCTAAAAAGGTTAATTATAAATAATTTATATATAAAAATATACATTAAATAATCAAGAATTCAAGGTTGTAATTTACTCAATCATTCAGTAAATAATTCCCATATTTTTCAATAAATCATTCGAAACAGAGTAATCTCCACGACATTGAAATAAGAACTAAAAAATCAATCAAGCATAAAAATAATTATTTTTGGCTGTTATTTGGTTGAAGGTTTTAATAAATGCAATCTCTTTCTAGAATATCTCATAAATTCAATTATTTAGTCTATAAAGTCGATTAAACAGACTAAAATTGGATGGTGATTTTAAAATTTTAATTTGTTATTCGTAAACGCGAAGACATTTTTATGAATGTAAGTATTACGAATAAAGCTTTACTTTATCTATCATTGTAAGTTTTCTGGTTTAATAATAATAAGATAATAATTCGCAGATTCCTTTTTAAAAAAATACTTTTGCTGCAATTGATAAAACAATTACATCGATTGAAATACTTTCTTTTCAAATATGGATCATATTTTATGGGTGAGTTGATTTAGTTAGATTAAAATTTTAGTTGGAAATAACCTGGGACCGGTCAAATCCATTTTTTTTCAAATCTTGATCATATGATTTATAAGCGTGATATTAAGAACATGTTTTGTAAAATAACAGCATTATTTATAATAAGGAATATATAAGGAGCATTATTTATAATAAGAAAAAATCTTTTGTAAATGAGTTGAATGAATAAAAAACTTATGTAAATGAGTAAAAAAATGCATTTAAAAAATCTAGAGAGATTTTTGAACTTTATTTCTTTTATTAATTTAGTTCAATAAAATATTAATATTTAATTATAGTATTTCAATTAAAAAGTTAAGTTTTTCAAATCAAGAATGACGTTAATAAACAATGTTAGCAACATTTTACAAAAATATTTGAAATAAATGGAAAAACAAGTAAGATAAAAAAAATAATTTTTAAAAATCAAATCCTACTTTTGGTATTAGGAAAAATTTAGGAAGGTAGGAAATTTTTTATTTTAGTTACTTTTTATAAATAATTACAATTTTTACTTTCATGTTCCTACATGTCTGTACAAAATATTTTATTAACGATTGAAAATTTGAACAATATATATATATATATATATATAAAGAGAATGTGAGCTAATAGTAGGAATTGGAAAAACGAGGAAAACAGTAGAAAAGTAAACATTAAATCATTGTATTTTGTAGTTAATAAATTTGCCATAAAAGCAGCAATTGAAAACTAAATTATTCATTAATAATTAATTAATAACTTCTTTCTTCATAAAAATACTAAATACTACCACATTATTTGTTATTAGAATTACGTTCGATAGAATTAATGTAAAAAAAATTCTGGTAAAACGAATCTTTTTTATAAAATACAATATCATTATAATGAATATGAAAACAGAATCACAAACTCTTAAAATGAAAATGTAGCAGATGAATAAACCATACTCTTTACTTTTTTTGTTTAATCATATTGATAGTGATAATATCTTTCGTCATTGTGAAAAATAAACAGATTTTAATCTGGGAGCAATTGCTTAATACATTATTTCCAATGAATTAGAAAAAGAAGAAAAAAATAATTCAAGAAACAGATGCGGTTTATTATTTGTTTCCGATACTTAAAAGCAAGTTTATAGATAGTTTTAATATTCTAATTTCTCAGTTTCTGTTGTTGTTTTTATCTCCACCGCTGGTTGAAAAACATAGAATGTTCCATAAAAAATGACTTAACACTCACCTGCTTTTCCCGACTTCACTATGTTTTTCGACGGCTTCTGATTTGAAAACGTTTTACGACTGGTGTTATTACAAAATTAAATATATAAAGTGCGTTTAAATTTTTTGAGTTTTCTTTAAAATACTTCATTTACAGAAAAAAATACTAATTTGTTTACTTTTTTTTTTCATTTTCCACCTTATATTTAATAATATTTGCCCGTTAAAATAATAATGCAAATGAAATTTTGAAAATAATTGTACAGAAATTTTAAAAAAATGTTCAGATATGGCAATAGACAATTTTATTATGACTTTTACTCAGCTTAATCCATTTTAAACTTCCTTCTACCTTTTATAATATTTTGGAATAATTTATTTTTAGTTGAATAAATAGTGCTCTTTAAAGTGAACTATCTTATATAAAGAAAATATAAATCTCAAAGTTAGTCAGTTATATAAACTGGAATTTAAATAAAAAAATTTATCTATTTTTTAATACTATTGGTGAAAGATTAGAATAACAATTTTTATTTTAATATTAAAGTTTACATTTTAACCTAGAAGAATACGATCGCAACTAATAACAGCTCAGGTATCATTTAAAATTTATTTAAGACTAATTTTTTCAAAATGTATTTTTACATAATATTTTTTTTTCCAGAGCTTTGGCAACAGTTTGTAGGAGTGCAATATGTTAGGATTTCCAGTTACAAAAATTTCACAATGATTTTGATATATTTTCCTTTCATATTTCTTTTCAATTTTAATAAGCTACATAATTATTTTACTTATGTGTTTTTTGAAATACATCTTCAGAAGAAAAAGAATAAACGTTAATAAGATCCGAATTCATTTACACATATTAACATTTAAAGAACTGTTAACATCTTCATAATTTAAACATTCAAAGCAATATAGGGAAATAAAATTCTGGATGCGAATAAAAAAATTTACACGTAGTTCATGAATTTTTAGTTCCCATAACAATAATAAAATGAAAGGAAATGACGATTTTGTTTCAGTAAAATAAAAATATTTTATGATCACTAATGGCAGTGAATTGAGAATAAAATTTATGAAGAATAGTTTTCATAATTTCATTAATAGACGTACGATTTTTTCTTCCAAACCAAGTTTTATGAAGTAAAAATATTCAGAATAAATATCTTCCGGAATTTGCTGTTGAATAAAAGTAAAAGCTGGAAAGAAAACTAACATAAGAATCATTCCATTAATTAGAAAATAAAGTATAAAAATGTTCTTCTAAATATTATAATTTATGTTCTTCCTTGAAATTTACTCTTTTTATGTTTATTGTCATTTGGAAAAATAATTTTGATGAAAGTATAGATTTAAGGGACAGGGCAAACTTTTTCTAAAGGCAAACTTTAGAATATAAAAAATAATAATTCTTAACTATTATATTTATATATTATTAGAATTAATAAATATAATATAATAATTGGAAGGAAAGGAAAAAAAGGCTTAGCCGTGGAGTTTTTTGGTTCAGAAAGCATAAAATAAACAAACAAACAAACAAATATAAGACAAATAGAAAATGAAATTTAGTAGTTTTTTGAAAAGTATTTAGCGACTTAATATTTTATTACAATTTTAGCAGTTTTAATTAAATTAACTTTTATCTTATTTAATTTTTCAACTGATATTTTTTTTGGTTAAGTAAATAAATATTCGATATTCGAGTAAATATTCGATTGAAATAAATGGGAAGTTAATGTCATTTCATCCTAATTTCATATTTGTTTATGCTCATTAAACTTTACTGTCCTGACAACTATTTTTAATAAATCTAACTTAATATTTAAAAGAAACCAATGTTGAGCAATGTTTTTTGTCTCACACCTTTAATCATGAAATTTATTTGCAAAATATACTCTACATGTTAAAGTATTTTAAACGAGATATTTTCGTCTTGATAAATATAAGCAGAAATCTACATTAAAATATTTTTTAAGCTAGTGGTGAATATTTTGCTTTTTTACAGACTTTTGTAGATAATGGTTGACTCAAAAAATACTTCCAATATCTTATTTAATATGAATATAATTATATGTATGTATGATTGATTACACGTATGTTCTACATTTTTCCTTAAACAACTGGAAATTCACTTATATTTTACATATTTAATATTTAAAACAAGAAAAAAGAATTCTGTCAGCTTTTCAAAGTCAATCAAGTAATCAAAAATTAAATAATATTTTTTAAATATAATTAATTATTCAAAAGATGCGTCGATTTTAAAATAAGGAAATTCATAAATATTTCGCTGCAATAAAACGGCGGAACTTTAAATTATTCTCCTTTCAATTTTTTATATTTTTCTTAAACGATTTCTGTGAATTTTTTTACTGAATTTTGAAAGAAAATTTGTATAATATTTTGTAGTATTGAAGAACAAAAACACATTGAAAGAATATTGTTCGTACAACACTTAAGTGGAAAATTGCTAGAACACAAAAACAAAAGTTCAAACGCAAACGATAAACGATAAACCAGAAACAACAACAACCGATTTGATTCGTTGCTATGAATAAAATGATTATTCAGCGCTTTTTAAAAATCGTTTGGTTCGATTTACTTTCTCATTTTAATTTTTAAAAAACATTTCAGACGATAAAAAAAATGGAATGCATTTTAATAATTAATATGAAAGCAGTTTTTATATTAAAAATACTAGATTTGAAAACATTTTAATCTATATGGATGTAGGATAAGGTAAAATAAGTATGTTTCTTATTCAAATATTCTGTGCGTGAAATTATATACTTTAGATTTGTAAATACAGAAATCTTGACCTGACTACAAATACTTGCTTCAAAAATAATCACTAGGTATAATTTACACAATAATACCCAAATACTATAAAATAAAACAAAAAATTCTCTTTAAGTATGGAATTTAATGTTTCATCTGGATAAATATAGCAATTCTGGCATCTCTAGATAACGTTTTCCTCAAAAATATATCTCCACCTTCCCTTCCCTTTAAAGTAACCCCACAAACAACTCGATACCTGTGACTGAAACGATCTTAAGAACTACTGTACGTTGAAGTATATCGTACCGTATATTGAAGAACAAGAACACATTGAAAGAATATTGTTCGCACACCCAAGCAGAATTTACTAGAACACAAAAAGAAAAGTTCAAACACAAACGATTAAACCAGAAAAAACTACTGATTTGATTTATTGCTATGAGGAAAATGATTATTCAGTGCTTTTTAAAAATCGTTTGGTTTGATTGATATTATCATTTTAATTTTTTAAAAATATTTCAGACGACAAAAAAAATTGAATGTATTTTAATAATTTATATGAAAGTAGATTATACAGTAAAGATACTAGATTTGAAAATATTTGAATTTAAAGGAACGTCGGATTGGGTAAATAAGTATCATATTGCTTATTCAAATATTCTGCGCATGAAACTATATACTTTAGCTTTGTAAATATAGAAATCTTGACCCAGCTACAAATATTTGCTTCAAAAATACTCACTAGGTATAATTTACACAATAATACCGAAATACTATAAAATAAAACAAAAAAAATACTCTTTAAATATGGAGTTTAATGCTTCCCCTAGATAAGTATAGCAATTCTGGCATCTCTAAATAACGCTTTCCTCAAAAACACCCTCCCCCTCCTTTAATAATGTACCTGTGACTGAAACGATCTTAAGGACCACCGTACGTTGAAGTACTTTGTACCGTATATTGAAGAACAAGAACAAGAAAGAATATTGTTCGTACACTTAGCGGTATCTTGCTAGAACGCAAAAAGAAAAAATCAAACGCAAACGATTAAACCAGAAACAACTACCGATTTTATTCATTGATATGAAGAAAATGATTATTCAGCTCTTTTTAAAAATCGTTTGGTTTGATTAACATTCTCATGGTTTGATTGACACTATCATTTTAATTAAAAAATATTTCAGACGATAAAAAATGGAATGTATTTTAATAATTTATATGAAAGTAGTTTTTACATTAAAAATACTATATTTGAAAACATTTAAAACAAGAAGATCGTTGTACAGGGTAAAATAAGCATATTTTTATTCAAATATTCTGTGCATGCAATTTCATACATCAATTTTATAATTATAGGAAATTTGACCTGGCTATAAATATTTGCTTCAAAAATAATCACTAGGTATAATTTACACAATAATTCCCAAATACTGTAAAATAAAAAATATATATATTCTTTATGTATTGAGTTTAATGCTTCGCCTAGATAAATATAGCAATTCTGGCATCTCTAGATAACGTTTTCCTCAAAAATACCCTCCCCTCCTACCTCCACCTAACCTTCCCTTCAAAGTAACCCCACAAACAACTCGATACCTGTGACTGAAACGATCTTAAGGACTACCGTACGCGTAATGTCGAGCATATACCTGTCAACGTGGTACGGATCCACAGTAGCTAGAATCGTCGGTAGCGACAGCTTTACTGTTGCCCCGAGTTGTCCCTAATAGAAGCGGCAGGCCTAAGACCCGTTTCCACGGCGCGAGTTACGAGTCAACCCCAGCTTGTGTATTTTGGACGGCACGACATGGGAAAAAAGCAAGCGTCACAACTCACAGCTAGGGGTACTTTGTTGTGAGCTTAAAGCCATTATTTTTAAATGCTCAAATAATCTTTTAGGGGGGTTCTATTTGCAGGGCTGGAGATAGAGGGGGTGAGGATCTACTTTTTACACTCCCCCTCTCCCTTTTTTTCAGGGTAGGTTCTAATTATTTCTTTTAAGAAATGACCTAAGTGACTCGGTTGGCAAGATTTCCGGTTAGAATTTCAGTGTGAATAAGATTTATATAGTGGGTTGTTTTGTGGTGAAGTTGTTTTTTTTTTAAAAAATTATTTGATATAGGAAATGTTGGGAAAGTAAGAAGTTATTTAAGATCCGTTATTTTGAGGATTTGTTAAGAAAACATCGGTTTTTGAGCTGGAGTAAGTAAATCGTCAGAAATAAGGCTTCGCTATTTATTATATTGAAGGAAAAATAAAAAAAATGAATAAAGGAGAGAAACAGATTTAGTTGTTTCGTCCTTGTGTTTGGCTTATTCTGAGACTTTTAATTGTAAACAAGCCATATAACATAAAGAGTTTTACTTAGTTCAAAAGGTATTTTTAGAAGAAAAAATATTGGAAAAATCAATATATCAAAATATTGGAAAAAAATATTGGGTTTATTAATATTCAACAAACTAATAACAGTAAACAAATATATAATAAAATTGGTATCATTTAAATTTTTGCAATTACTTAAAAAATATATCATTCATTTAGAATAAATTTAGATTAAAAGACAGAAATTTTTGAAAAATGAGAATAAATGAGTGAAACAGATTTAGTAATTTCATTCTTATGTTTGTCTTATTCAGGGACTTTTAATTGTAAAAAGCAATGACATAAGATTTTTCACTTACTCAAATGATATTTTTAGAAAACACATTGGAAAATAATACGAAAGATATAGCAATATTCAACAAACTAACTACAATAAACAAATATACAAAAAGATTAAAATGAAATCTGCTATGCATATTTCAATGTATCATGTCATAACAACATTTCTTGAGCGGCCTAGCATCACGTGCTCGTGCGAGTTTTATTATTTTTTCATTCATTTTAATCGTTTCATTGAATGGGTGACTTTGGTGTTGCAAATGATCATAAAAAAAACTTTGTCCCGCATTTAGTGTTTAAAAAAAGATCCCATTTCCTATTTATTTCATTTCATATTATTACGTGCTCAAAAAGACATTTTCTAGGTTTTATTTGCTGTAGTCATGAATTTATTTTTTTAATTAGAGCTTTTGCAAATGCAATGGCAGCACGTTATTAAAAGTTGATCTTCTGAGATGCTCGTGTAGATAATAAAATTTCGATTTTTCGCCTACGGATTTTTATTTGCTCCAAAAATCTCATCCCAAAAACAACATCATGTTCTGACATGATAAAATTGGTATCATTTGAATTTTATAATTATTTTTGGAAAAATACACTACATTAAGATTAAATTTAGACTGAATCCAGTGATTTCAAACATTTAATGATAAAAAGAGAAGACTTGTATTCATGAAATCTAAAAAATGACTTTGGCACGATATTCATTAATATTTATTCTCATTCATAAAAAAATTAATAGTTTTCAAAAAGTATAGAAAATCAAATATCACACACATGGTTACAGAACGTTATGTCCAAAATTTTCTATAAATATTCCCATAACGATGAATCAAATTTTTACTGCTCATTAAAGAATAAATATAACATAAGAGTTCAAATAATATTTATAGAAAAAAAAATATTCAGAAATATTCTGAAGGATTTATAAATATTCATTTAACTTATAACAACAACAAAAAAAATCTATAGTAAAATTTGTATTATTCTAAATGTTTCAAATATTTTTGAAAAATATCATTTCATGAAGATTAAAATTTCGAGTGAATCTTGTGATTCCAAACATTTAATAATAAAATGAATAGATTGGCATGATATAATGATATTTAACAATGAAGGTTTTTTTATTAATGTCGTTTCAGTTTCAAATTTTCTTTTTGTAAGGTTTTAATGAGTTGAAATAATAAATTATTTTTTAAAAAAGGTAGGATTTTCTCATTCAAATAAAATATTAGGGAACTTGAAAGCTCAGTAAAGACAATAGTAGTGAATTAATTGATAAAGAAAGGAGCTGGTCAACGCCGCTCATTAATTTGCAGTCTTTTAATGATTGAAAGGAGCAATTATTTTAAATAAACGATGGTATTTTATGTTAAGTTTTTTGAAGCTTAGGAAAGATAATAATCCTTAATATCACCAAAAAAAAAAAGATGTCTAAAGATGCAATGACCTATAATAATAGATTTTCAAACGGTTCCAAATAGATTTGTTTTATATTTTATTAGATTTAAGAAACATTATAAATCATTAAAATCATAAAAGAAAGAAAGATGTGTAAATGCTTATAAATGGTATTATTCTTAACAATTAATTTTAACAAATATGTTCATAAAAATGGATAGCTTTAAAAAAATCTAGAAAATGAAATATTACATGTACGGTTTTAGAATATTGTATCCAAAACTTTTTATAAATATGCCTTTAAAGATGAATCAAATTTTTAAAGATTAAATATCAGCATTGATAAAGAATCAAATGAATGAAAAAACTATAAAATCCAGAAAGATGTACAATAAATATACTTTTCGATACAAAACGGTTAACATTTTATTTTCATATCCTAGCAACTTATTTAAATATGTGTAATAATGTATATGTGTATATGTTATAATGTATATGTTATGTATATGTATATGTTATGTATATGTTATAATTACTCAAATATATATATCTGTAAATGTATGGGCATTTCGATTAAAAGTGTTCAGCATTTTTTAAAATTCGAAACTATATGCAATAAATTTAAAAAAAATAGATTTGCGATATTGGAATAAATATAAGATATATTATAATTTTTATTAAAATAATTTTGTAATAAGGTTCATAGGTTTTTTTTATTGTATAAAATTATTTCGTAGAAATGGTACTATATAACTATAGCAGAATCACAATTTCTATTTATACAAGAAATGTTTTTATTACCTTTGGTTTATAGTGTTAAAGATTTTAAAAGTTCATTGGGTTTTTTTATTACTTCTATAAAATTATTTTCTAGAAATGGTACTATTTAACTATAGCAGAATCTCAATAATCATCATACTATTTATACAAATAATGTTTTTCATTACCTTTGGTTTATAATGTTAAAGATTTTATATAACTTTAAAAAGCACCCCTTTACAAGAAAAAAAATTAGAATAATTTTTTTTATAATTATAATATCCTCAAAAGAAAAAAAAACAGTTATCAAATTCAAAAACTACCATAGATTTTTAATAATAAAAATTATTATTTAATAGCATAAAAATGTTCACCGTTACGAGGAGAGATAAAAAATGCAATATATTTCCTCTAATATTATCAACATTTGAAAAGAAAATGGAAACAGTATCCGAATTCAGAAATTAAGAATTTTCCAATCGCTTTCCGGTAAAAGATTCGAAATATACCAAGCGCGATGTGTTGACTCAAACATTTCAGCAAGTAAATAATTTATGTAATGAAATAGATAAATATATCCAACATAAAACATATCATGAAACAAAAAAAAAATAAGTTGTTAAAACTTAAAGTAGGCACATCCCTTAAAATATCAAGCTAGATTATCCGTGGTAAAAGAAAAGAAAAAGCACCATTTCCACATTAGAAGGTCAAAGATTGGAGAGACAATCATAAATTTCC
>JAOUZG010040464.1:3994379-4022445 GCA_026289955.1 Argiope argentata
ATAAAGTGTTCAAATAACATGTTCAGGAAAAAAATCAGATTTATTATTTATTTCTTTTTTTTCAATATGATTTGTCAATAGCGTTTCAGCAGCAATTAAATGAAACAAATAAAAAATACAAACTAGCTTATGTGAGTAACTTATTTATCACTTCCGTTAATAGCTAAAGGGTTAAAAAACATTTCCAGCAGCATTTTCCGAAAATATCATTTGAGCGATTTTATTCGTACTATCTCAAAGCTCAAAAATAACATTTTTTAAAAATCACAATAACATTGATTGCGACCAATTTTTTTTCTAATTTTCATACTTTTAAACAGTTTTATTTATACAAATGTTTTTAATGTAACGGTGCAATTCAAAAACAGCTTCATTTTTCCGATCAAAAAAAATCAATTATATTCTTTTGCAAGCGTAAAAATCACGTGTGTATGTGTGTGTGTGTTAACTAGTAGTAGGAACGGAAAAATACGAGAAGAATAGATAAAGAAATAATGTTTAAAAATAATATTCATTTTTTCGTATAGAATCATTCGGTATAACGATTTTCTATATATATTAAAAATCAGGAAAGAAAAAAATTTCCAAGGATATTTTTCAGTCAAATTAATGTAAATTATTTTCTAAAATAAACCAGTGTATTTTTAACAATTTTGTGTGGGTGTGTAATTAGATAGATTTAGATATTTTTAGTTTTTAGATGATAGAAATTTTGAGAAACTTAATCAATTAATTGTTTCAATCTCTTTGGAAAATGTTTACCTAAATTGGCTTATACATGTATATTATAGAAATATAATAAATAACTAATTATAAATATAATAGTTAGCCAATTATTCAATGATAATTATAAATATAATAATTATCATTGAATAAATTCGTCATAATGCAAAATATTATACATTTCCCATGACGAATATATTCATGAAAACAATTACCTAATTAATATAAACTGATATAGTATGGTGAAGTGTCAGGGGGTTAAAAAGATATACAGGATATTGAAAGAAAAATTACAAATATTGTAAATGGATGCCATTCACTGAAACATTTTCAATTTCACAACCAAATGGTATGCTTTTTTGTATTGATTTCCTAATTTAAGTTTGTATTCGTTGTTGAATTTGGCAAATAAGTTTAATGAAAGGGCCCCAATGAAACTATATCCAAATCAAAGTAAAACGATTGTTGCAACGATATTTTCCATTCACAGATAGGCCATAAAGCCATTAAACAAATAAAAACACTTTATAATTTATTTATTTATTACTACTCAGTTTTTAGATCCTTACAAATGCAAGCGAACTTTGGAACATTTTTCAACAAAGCGGCTTATGTAAAGAATTTCTTTTGTAAAAAAGTAAGGCACATCTAAAAACTGAATTAGCAAAAATTTGAAATCAAAAGGAGAAAATAATAATAATAATATAATGAATCTGGCTTGAAGTCTTTTTCAAGGGCCACCCCCAGGCAGGGATTAAGAAAAAGATTTTTTTAGATCTAATTTCGTTTGTTTCTTTCATAATTATAGGGAAAATATTAATAAAATGACGCGTGAAGATAACTGTTACATTTAAGAAATAATCGGTATTAACACTGCTTATTTTAATGACTTAATTATTAATATATCCCATATTATTCTAAACATTACTAGAGGTCTCCACGACTGGGTCCTCAACATGGACTTAACAACTTCCGACTTTTTTTTTCCATGCGGCCTATTTCTGTAACTTCCACTCACGAACTAGAAGAAGAAAGTGAAAGTGAAATAAAAATGAGGAAATTTTTCTCTGAAGCCGTAAATTAGTCCACGCTCAGATTTACAGTTGCCGTAAATTCCGTCCCAGGGTCCCAACAGTGTCGGATTGTAGCTATAATAAACGGCAGTTTGGGGATGGGATATCCTCCCCTTCCCTCCGATTAACTGCGAGTGGCGCAGAAAAAAGAAGGTCTTGGCGACAAATTTTTCGTGGACTGTTTTTGTGTTGGCATAAATCAAGCTTCCGCTGTAATCTGTGTTAGGACGCTTGGGTTTTAAGTAAGATGTTACCACGGCGGGCTCTTATTTTATTTCTGTGCGCGGTGTTTCCTTACTTTTTTTTTATAAAAGTGCAGTGATATTTATTTCGCACTCTACGTGGGCTTAAATGTCGCCAACGATGTCTTTCCTCATTAAAACCATCGACAAGGAACATTAAACTTGGTGGCTATCTGTCAGAAAAGCCATGAAACCCCGCCAAGTTGCTCGGTTGGAAACGAAGACGATTTCCTTCACTGATAGAAGATACCACAAATTTAATAATTGGTTTCAAGCTATAATGTAAAATATTTTTCGGAATACAGAATACATAATAATTTATATATTAAAATCTGCATGTAAGGCTATTGTTTTTTTTTTTAATTGAAAAGAATGCTTTTGACAATTTTCCCACAGAATTTTTATGACATTAACCAAAAAGAATTTTAAAAATCATTATGAGATACAATACATAGTAGTTTTTAACTAATGAAGTAATTTTAGTTATAAAAATGGGCACAGCATAATGATGAAATATGAGTGACATTGTGAAGGGATACTAGATTGTTATTTATAATTCATTCTAAAATGCAATTTCCCATATCTCAGTTCCACTTCATAATTCTCAGTTAATATCCTCATAACTTACCTTAAAAAAACATAAAAAGCAAAGAAGTGATATCAGAACTTTAAGAACAAAAGAAAACTTAAAGAAAAAACATGAGCAGTATTTCGTTTAATTTTATGCATTCTTTTCAGTAGAGTGTTTATTTAAAATAAAAGCTTATTTTCTCGGAATTCGCAGACAAATTCTTATTTTTTTTTCTGGCAATTTATAAACTTGACAAAAAATTCTATTTACATTTATCCTATTTCTGGGTAACAAGATGAATATTGTAATGAAATGATCAAAATGATTTTCAAAAACTGCTAAAACGTCTCTTTTACGTCAAAATAATTTTTGTTTTGTATTAAAAAAACTCAAAATATGTTAATTTTTCAATAACAATATAAATAAACAAATTAAATGACTATTTAATTTTTTGTAGAATTTTTTGATTTGACAAATCAATATTCTAGATTCTGGTTTCTTTTAAATCTTACATTTTACTGACAGTTTATAATGTTTTGTTATGCATATATTCTGGTTAAATTATTATTACTACATCTCACAAAAGTGGAGTTTTGATAAATTGCTAACAAATAGCTTGTTCGCCGTTTTCATGAAGTGACGTCATCTTCAGATGGCGCTACTAATTTATCGTTTGGCTTCGAAATTTTAATTAATTAATCTCGTGCCACAAAGAATAGCGAGAATATCGTTTGCTGTTCTTGAAACTTTTTAGTTTTTAACTATTGCACTCTCGTAAATACGCAAACCTGTATTCACTCTTTAACGACTTTCACGTTATTTATATCCTAACTCTTATGAATTCTTCTAGTAATAGCGAATTTAAGATGCTTTACTTGCTACTACTTTATCTTTACTTTCAACTACCGCATCATAAACAACGACTAATATAACACTTTTTTTATATAATTTGATTTAATTAAATAAAAATTCAAAGACTTCTGTCATAATACACACACACAGACACAGACACAGACACACACACACACATATATATATATATATATAACAAATGAAATCTTATGCGCCGCTTAATAAAAATTTATCACCAGATGGCTTACAAGAAGATTATTCAGAGCTATTAAGTGTCACATAACCAAAAATAGCAAATTTTTTCTAGCAGAAAATGCTATTTTGTATCTAGAAAGAATAAAAGCAATTTACTTTCACTTAAACAAATAACAACATAAGCTCAATTTACAGTTAAATTCGATATCCCATATACTTTTTAAAAATAAAATAAATAAACTTGTAATTCGTTAAGGATTTCTAGAACTTTAATATTTAAAATATATGATAATAATCATATTAATGTAAGCACAATAATAAAAAGAAGCATTTAGATTTTTTTTACTATCGACTTTCATTAAATTAATCAAAAATTCATTTAGGAATAAAAGAATAATTATCAATTTTGAATTGATTATATTTTTCATATTTAGATAAAATAATTACATGGTATATCATATATACATACGGAATTAATTAAATTATTATTGCTATCAAAGAAAATAAGGACGGATATGGGATTTTTTTGTACATAGATTGTAATCAGAAAATTGAAATATGCATACTAAGTGAATAAACCAATTGCTTATTTTAATTATTATTACATCAGCATTTGTATGCTCAACCATTGGAGTTTTCCTCGTAAATTCTATATGACTAGTTACTAAATTAAAATATCTTAAAATTACTGCACTAACAACAAATTTAGTATCAATTGATTTAATTAAAAATCAAGTTTTAAAAATATACATATTTTTAATCAGTTTATATTTTTTAATATTGAATTATATTACATCTCAAACACACTACCAGGTGGCGCCATATGTGGAGAATTAATATTTAATTTTATCGAAGCTTTGCTGATTTTTAATAATTTAATATTACATTAGAAAATATTAATAAATTTAATATCCGCACCCAAACGTAAATTTTTTTAAATCTAGAATTGGAAGAAAAATTGATGGCAAAATTTTAGAACCATTCCAACTAACATAAAATGAATCAAAGAAATATTTCTTTTATAAAAGCATTGAGAATTGGTAGCACTTCCGCTGTAACCTTAATTAATTTTTATTCATTTCTTGGAACAAGTAATAAAAATAATATTCGTTTCTAAAATTTTTCAAAGTAGATGAATTTCAAGGGCATTTCTTGAAATATTTCAATCAGTTAACAAGATCTCTATTGATCTAGAAATTTAAGTTCTTCCAAACTGCATTCGTCATCTTCTGATAAATTCCTCTTCTCTTCAACATGCCAGTCAAAGAACAATGATTGGGCAAACCTTTTACAGTAATAACAGAAGGACAAAGAGTAAAGTTATTCTCAGAAGAAGGGAACTAGAATTTAACTTATAGGAATGACTTTGGTCTTGGAAAGATATTGAAATAAGGGAATATTTATTGGAGATTCGAACCAGAACTTCATAAGCCTTGTTTCGTTATTTCATATGCAGTTTTTGAAAAAAATATTGTACCTATGAAAATTCTCTAATAAGCCTTTTGATGGTCCATTAGTCGAAGTATTTCAAAATTTGATACAAATCTGCGATTATGATTGATTTCATCAACCTGTTGATTCCAAAATTCGAAACAAGTTTATTATTTTAACTGATTCCATTGGTCGAATGGTTTTAAAATTTGATACCAATCTGCGACTAAGATTGATTAGATTCCATCAACCTATTGATTTTAAAATTTGATACAAGTTTGTGACTTTGACTGATTCCATTAGTCGATTGATTTCAATATTTGATACAATTCTGCGATATTAATCGATTTCATCTGCTGATTGGATCAAAAATTTAATACAAATATCAGATTTTAGTTTATTCCATCGACCGATTGGTTTCAAAGTTTTAAGCAAATCAGATATTCAGAGAAAATATATCAAATTTAATTCTCGAATTCATATCCGCATAAATAAATTGATCATCAGACAGCCAATAAATCTATCGATAAATCAGCCAAACTTTGACAAAAATATTAGATATTTGTGACCAAATTATATGCATTATATTTTTTAAAATGTCGAGGGCTACATATTAAAGTGAAAACTATCGTGCATGCAGTTTGGTTCTTTTTCTACTATCCGAATGAACTCAAACTTTTAGAACTATTTTGGTGCCAAATAAAATATAAATAATTAAAATGTTGCATATCTCATTCCATCAATGCAGTTTTTTATATTTTTGAGGTGTTTTGTTCAAATATATTCAAATAGATAAACAAACAAATAAAAAAAGGACAATTAAACTTACAAATTTAATCCACAGTTAGACAACTCTAAAATTTATCCGTTTTCATTTATAGCATGTGGATGGGTAAACATAATTCTACAGACGGATTTTCAAAATCTGACCAATATTCTCAACCTTCTTACAATAATGGCTGAAATTTTTTTATTCATCTAACCTTCCTGTTACACTTTTGAGTTAACAACTCGTTTCCATAGTTTTTAAAAATACTTTCTGTAACAAGATTGAAGAAAAAAAAGTTTAGATTCAAAAAATACAGAATCCTCTACAAACTTTTAAATGCAAACGATAATTTATTCATTTTACTCATTGAGACATTGAAGGAAAATGAAAAAAAAAGTTTCGGCTGATTTTATAATGATCCATCAATAGATTGTCAAGAATTTCCAAAATACTTTCAAATTAAAACAATTTGGAAATTAATTGTTAAGAATTCCCAAATACTCAAAATCTCCAGATGTGATTGTTCTTCTTTATCATATTTTCTTTATATAAATAATAACTCTTAACTACTTAATGAAATTTATCCTGAAATTTTTAAAGGAAAAGTAATATTGTATATTGATAATAAATATGTGTGTATGCATAGATACTATTAATTGCATTATTGCAGGATCAAGTGGGACAATCCTAACTTTAAAAAACATCTTTTTTAAAAAATGACTAATACTGTTGCTGTATAATTCAATATTGTGATGGTATGTATATTATACAATGAATTATCATTTTTTAATGTTAAAGCTTACTTTTAAGAGACATTCTTTAAGAAAATAAGAAGCAGCCCAGAGAATAATTTTATTTCAACAGATTCAAAGAAAATATATTCAATAAGCATTTTTAATAAAATTACCTTTTCGTGTTATTTATCAAATTTTTTTTACTTTTATTCATTTTTAAATTGAAGTCCACGATAGAATTTTCACGGACCATTTTTGAAGTCCACAATAAAATTTTCCTGGCGGAAAGCTCCTTTTACCAGAAAGAGAAACGTGGAAAAGGTATTTAAAAAAACTTTCATTGATTGAATAAGCAAATGTCAACAGTAAATGATAGACGGAAAAAAAGATTATTTATTTTTAAGAGACTCCTCGAAACTACAAATTCATATTAAATTAAATTTCTGGGTACTAAAATCAAATCCCAATGAAAATTACTGACTGAACTAGAATTTCCTTTCAGATGAACGCTAATACTTATTGTTTGCTTATGCATATGAATTCTCTATGCTTAGTTTTCGTTGAAGAATTCAGATTATGAGTTATTATACGCTTATTTATTCACAAAAACCTTATTAAAGTAATAAAAGCACTTGATTTTCAGTTGGTTACTTAGTATCAATTCACGTGTTTTCCTGTAAAATAGGAAGAGAAGTATTCAGCTGACATGTTAAAAAAATCTTTAAAAAACTAATACAGTTGCAAACATAAACAACAGATATTTTTTATATAAAATGGATGGCGGAGGAATTGCACATCAAATCTTTTAAAAATATTTTTACATTATTTTATGGAATTATTATCACGTGAGAATATGATGATGTTTTCGTTAGGGGACTTTAAATAATTGAAGGCAACAAATAATTGAAGCTCGAAATCGCGTAAGCAATGCATAAGGAAAAAATAGCAATATTCATCAAAATCTTCAAATAGCATATATTGTATCTGCTTTTACCAGTATTGCATCATTATTATTATGTATACTTTTTTGAAAGTAGGTACGTTTTTAAATCTGCTTTTACTATTATTGCTTTTCAAACTGGTTTAAGCTATTGAATGACTTAAATTAAGGCAAATAATGGCTTAAAAAATAATAATATTCTTACATGATAGCTGGAAATTTGCGATCGTAGATTACATTTTTTTCTATTATTTTCTTTATTTCTATATCTCAAAATCTACAAATTTGGTTATGTTAGATATAGGTTCAAGGGCATAAGAAAGTTAATTAAAGAAGTAAATAAAGATTTAAATTAATTCCTGTTGTTGAAAGATAAAATCATGTAAGTTTAGTTTTTATAAAATATTTACACTGCATTTTTGTAAAAACTGGAAACTTTTAACGTCTCACTAGATCTTATTCTTTTTTCTGCTGTGTTTTATCTTTTCGGCAATGCTAAGAATATATCTAACATCACTTGACAGCAATAGGAAAAATTATTTCTCTGGAACTAATGGCAACAGAAGCATCACCTTGTATAAAAATGTTTTTCAAATGTATTCAAATTTTTATACTGCATTATATATTCATGACAATTTAATTAAGAAATAATATTTTATGATAATTGTCGAAAAAGGGATTAACACGCATTTCTGTTAATGCAAGTAATTTATGTAAATGATAATAATACTTTTTCAAGCGATTTTCATGTTTTTCTGCAACATAGTATCTTTTTAACAACCTGGTAAAGAAATCTTCAATTATTTGCAACACTGTAAAAATTAATTTCTTTGCTGTTTTTTGAAATAATACCTACTTACGCAGAAATAGTTCTTTTACTCCATTTTAGCCACTTAACAGTTTTGCCCATATGCCGTACGTGCATCGATTTATTGAATTTTGATAGCTGTAAGCTAAAAATAAACCATTAATAGTGATTATAATTCAATATAGGAATTACTTCGAATACATAGATAAGTCAAGTATTCAATGGATTTCCATTTGAAACAAAATAAGAAAATATTCCTAAAATAGAAGGTGTCATCTTATTAGACAGTAAAGAAAATAAAACAATTAAGTGGTTAAATTTTCTTTTCCACAACTTGATTAAGATTAGGAAATCTGTCGTATAATAATCATCGAAAAAATTAAAAGGACTATTTTACAACTGACAAAAGACTTAAACAGCAACAAATCATTTTATACAGCAATACATTTTCTTTCTGGACTGCATCTTTATGATAAAATCTTTTATCTAAGAACAGAAATTAGAAAAAATAGCTTTCAAATGCCTTCTTACAGCTGAAACATTGAATTAAATAATAACAGTGCTTTGCACTGTATACTAAAAATTAAAAACATTTCAGGACATCTTATTAAGTATTCTACTATCGTATGGCAACCATCCAAAAAACTCAATCTACAATTCTTTGAAAAGTAGAACTTGATCACTCAGATAATTTTTTTTACTGCAACATTACATCTTTATGACTACAAGACTTACCCAACAACTATCAGATGACAACAAAACGGAAAATTAATTAATTTTCAAATGCATCCTTCCAATAGAAGATGTTCATTTTAGCATATGCCGAGTCAACTAATTTTCAGACAATCTGATTAGCATTCAACTATCATATGGCAGCAATCCAAAAAACACTAGTGTACAATTCTTTGAAACACATGACTAGATCTTTCAGATATTTTTTTCTGCCGTGGCAGTCCAACAAGATTAACAAATGAACTATCAGATAACAACAAATAAAAAAAATGCTTTTGACACGCATTCCTGTCCTACAAAAGCATCGACTTAAACAGAAACAGTTCCTTTTGACGTATGATGTATGTTAGCTACTTTTCAGACAATCTGATTAAAGAATCAACTATCATATAACAATAATAAAATAAGCACAAGTGGTCTTCCCATAACTTCCGCATACTCTCTAACAAACTTGCCATGCCAGAGAACGCCTTACATGGCTACTGGTTTACATCCTTTGCGAGGTTTTGGCTATTAGCCCCTAATATGTGGATAATAGTACGCGACCATTGACTTAGTACTTTAGAAACGTTTCTCGAAAGAAATTCTTTTTGACATATGCTGAGTATTAACAATTTTTCAAGCAATCTGAGTAAAGTATCTACTATCATATACCAATAATAAAACAAGCACAAGTGGTCTTCCTATAACTTTCTCGCTTACTCTCTAACAAACATGTCATGCCAGACAATGCCTAACATGGTTACTGACTAACAATAGTTACTAATATATTAACTTTAGGGTAGAATTTAACATTTTTACTGAATATATCGTATCATATTTGTCGAATTTTTTGGTTATTAACCCTCATATGTGGATGATAGTATACAAAAATTGACTTAGTACTTTAGAGATGCTTTTCTTAATCGACCGAAACAAAGATTTGACACAAAATTTCACTTGTATCACAAAATCCCAAATCAAATTTGATTTAAATCATAAAATTCTTGAATTATCGTATCGACATGTGTCTGAACATACATATCGACAGACAATCAAGCAGTTGTTGTATTTGACATAAAATTTGATAGATGTCTGTACTATAGATGTTAAAACCCAGTACAGAATTCTTATCTATCAAACACTCCTCGTTGTGAAGTTGCCCCGTTAACTTATAATCGAACAGTTGAAATTCTTATGAACAAATTTTAGTCTAAACTTTATAGAAATCAGCTAATTTGGGTGTAAAGATCAACACCAATTTTTAACCCCCTGGCTCGAAGATTTTTTGAGTTAACTTTGTCACATCCATACATACAACACCGTTTCACGTCCCTGCAACTATAACCCGCTTGTTATTTTAACTTTGTAATGAGCATGAAGAGGGAAAAACATCGAAAGACGCTCCTGTTCTATCCACCCCTGTGACTGTTGTTCGAAGTTTGGATTCTAATATTGGATAAAAAGAGAGCCAAAAGCAGTGAGCTATTTGAAATTTAAATGGGAAGTGGCTTTGGTCACAGACTGACATAACATAACATAACGCCATCCTGTGCCTCCGGTGCCTATGACACTAAGTTATCTAACCAGTTGGATGAGCACAAGATGGGAGAAAGAGAGAGAAAGAAAAAAAAATGAAAAATTTGTTAAAGGAAAGATAAGAGACGATACAGCATTCAGGGATTTCCAGAGAGAATGTCATCGGTGTCAAATCTTACACGAATCTGTTCAATTTTTTCTTAAGTTACAACTGGATAGAGGGGACAAGAGTACTGAAACAAATGGTGACTATGTGCTGAACTTTCAGGGGAATTAGATTACCAATTGAAAAGGGAAGGAAAATTGACAAATTAAATTGTGAACATATGTATGGCAAATAAACAATCACTATAGAGTCAGAAATACGTAGCGTCCATCTGGGTCCTGGAGTCTTGATTTCCATTGTGAGATCTGCACTTTTGAAGTTATAATTTTAGTTGATTTTCACAAGTGGAATTCTGTTCTCAACTATTGTAGACACATACAGACAGATATACGAACAGAAATGTTTCAAAAACGAGTATTTTTTTAATTGAGGGAGGTCTAGAACATGCATATCTTATACTATAATACGAGGAATGGTTGTCAAGTCGAAAATCGCCCTAGAATTAATAAACTCCGGTAAACTTGGGGGTCTGGGGTTTTTGGCCACGAGGAATCGATTGGCGCCGGTTTTGAAGCGCTACGGTTGAGCAGTTCGGAGTTACAGATAGAATATTTTCAAACTTTATTAGTTCGCCATAATGGCTACTTAAATTTTTAAGTGGTAACGTGCTGCCATCTATAGCCAATATGCCATCTATATCAATATTCATATATATATATTTCTTCATTTCATGCAGACACGTGATGAAAATTGTATTTTTATATGTTTAATGCGCAATAATAATTTATTTTTTTAAATTTGAGTTTTTGTCAATCTGATGGCAACATATTAATAAGATAATTTTTTCCCTTTTACTCGTAACGCATGCTTGGAGCTTAAGTTTTAATTTTATCTTATACTATAATACGAGGAATGGTTGCCAAGTCGAAAATCGCCCCACATTTCCGACATTTCAACATTCATCAGAAAAAAATAAGGATAACTTTGATATTTTTACTAAATACGGCATGTATTTTTTTGATAAATCACAACTGAAAATTTAAATATTCGAGTTAGCTTCGATACCTGTTTTCTCAGAGCGGAGCTCGGTCACCCGCTGGTTTGTTAAAATACCACGTTCGAACTTTTTGAAAATTACTATAAACTATTATTATTTATTTTCTCTATACTACGAATACGTGAAAGAAAAAAAAATACACCTTTTTAAGAATTATTATAAGTTTTTTTTTCTTGTATTTTATAATTATGGTGAAATAATTAAGAAGTCTGCTATCAGATAACAACAATAAAAGAAATTATATTGACGTTCATCATCACAACAGAAACTTCGATCTAAACTGTAACAGTTCCTTTTACCTTAATCCAAGAGTCAAACACTTTTTATTTATTGGTTCACGGATTTAAACTCTAAAGTGTGAAAAGAAAAATGAAGAAATCTCCTCCAAAACGAAGGGAAAAAAGAAGGAAAGAAGGAACTGTTGGCAAGTACGCGTTTCAGGTGTCAGATGGATGGTTTAGCGAAGACAATGAACCAGTTGTGCACAGCAGACGCCCCAAGTAAAAGCTCGGTTCCCAGGCATTTAACACTTTTCCTCAGTCTTAAGACAGAAAGAGCGGTCGCAGTTATTATTTCCGACAAAGGGAAAGTCGAGATCTCTTGAGCAAAAAATTTCATTGTTCCGAAAAGAATTGTTCGAAAAAAAAGAAGTAAAAAAATCGGTAGTTGACTGGTCTTATTATTTAGGCGGTATGTTACTCCTCTCCAAAGAATAGACTACCAGAGGAATGTCGGTAGACTGAAAGCAAACATCTCAGAAGATGTCAATTAAGAATAGTTTAAAAACAGAATAAAGGAGAGAATAATATATTCGAGGTAGAAGTAAATAACTCCTCAACTCTAAGTGGTGTTAAACAGTTAAAAAGTAAGAAAACTTGAATTGGATGCATAATCTTACCTTTGACTCGTATAATGGTGACACAGAATGATGGGAAATTATCTTCTTTTTATATATTTAGATATAAATATACGCTTTTTGGAATGCCGTGAAATATCGCGAGGTAATTTGAATCATTAACTAGCAGGTCACTGTAACATAATTTTTTAAAACTATTCAAACGACACCAGGTTCTATTATATAATAGTTTATCTCACTCATTTGATTGAAATGAGATATTTATTTTTAAAAACTAGATTTCAAATTATGACATTAGAAAAAACTGCATTTAATTTAAAACGAAAAAAGACCTCGTTATATAAACAAAAGAAAAGATGGGACGATAATGCACTATTCATAAAATGTTAAAACTCTTTTCACATTCAGTTCTTCCGATTGATTCAAACACTCACGGACGCATGCGCACATGCACACGCACATAAAGTACAGAGTGATCATAAGGTAATCGACTAGGTTTAAAACATAAATTCGGATAAAAATTCGCATTTTTATGTTTTACAGTTTCAAAAAATAAGTACCTTTCTGTTTATAGTGATATCTTTATTTTGTCTCTAAGTTAATTAGAAGCCAACTATCGACATGCGAATGATGTTTATTTATAAGAATTTAAAATGTTTAAATGCACTTTCTAAAGATTTCTTTTTTCGAAATTCTACTGTACATGCATCGTCATATCTAAAAAAAATCAAGATACCAGAATGAAATTTATAATCTGTGCTAGTTATAATACACAGTATGTTATGAAATGCGGATTTGATTATGAATACTCTGGAAGTAGGTTTATAATTGTATAATACAAATATTGTTTAAAATCATTCAAAATTTCCTAGATAATTTTATATATCACAAAAAAATTACTTTCAGTTTTCTTAATGGATACATTTTATATTGAATAGAAAAATTTCGTTTGAGCGTTTTCCATACCTAAATACCATATGATGTACTATCCGAAAACGGGGGAGGGGACCCTTAAAACAGAAATGAATTTAATTTTTTTTACATAAAATTGATAAATAATTAATTCTTCTAATCAAAATTTATAAGATTACAAAGATTGTATTTTAATTACTCACCCTTCTGGTATAAAATAAAATTATTTATTTAATAAAAAAGTTCTAATGAAACAGCTTTTTCATTTATTTTGATGCTTTTACAATGAAATAGACGTCATGAATGGAAATGAGTAATAATTTATATGCGTTGTTTTATAAAAATAAAACAATACATGAAAAAGATTATTATTGCCTCCAATTTTATCGAATACTATCTGAAATTCAACTAAATAGCAAATTTCATATCTGAATCAAAAAGTTTTGTCTTTACCAGACGAATGAAAAAAAAGAAAGTTGTAAAAGCATTTGAGCATATGCATATAGAGATAAATATATATAAACAGAATTTCAGTCAGCGTTTAAATTTTTCAAATGCAAATACCGAAAAGTATGGTCGAGTTGCACATAAATACAGCGTTTCCAAAAGCAACATGAATATCAACAAAAAGGACTTTATGTAAATACATTGAAAGGAAGTCATCACAAAACCGTGGTTGACAAGACACAACTTATCAACATACACGTAGTACAAAACTATCACCTGGTTCCCACATAAAGGCAAAGCAATATTTGGGCAGAAATAAAATTGGAAAGGAAAAAAAATAGCCAACGATTTTTGAAGTTGAATTTAAGCATTACGAATCAAATTCACAAACAGAAATTCTTATGTTTTGTATCAAAGATAGTTTGCTAGGTTTATGATCGTAAACAATAAACTAAAAAGGAGACAAAGCACTGCATTTTATGCTAAAATACAAGAGTTGTTATTGAAGGGAAACTTATCACAAAACAAAAAATGGCTGCGTCACAAAATATTCCTAAAATAAACAAATGTTACCGGAGTTCAGCCACGAAATTTAAATTGCTCTATAATGTATTATATTAAACAAAATATTTCAATATAATAAAGCATTTAATAAGAAATGATCGTTACAATAAAAAGAGCATTAAAAATCCATTGCTTGATTATTCTTTTATTATTTTTATAGAAGCGTCGAATAACAAAAACTTTTAATTATCGATCGGTAATTAACTGAATGTGTTATATAAATTAGAATCGAAAAATCCCGATGAAAACACTTTCATCTCTAAGTGTTCAAAAATTGGAAGTGGACGCAACCGAAAAATCGCCAAAAAATTTGGCGAAATTCTGCATTGTTTGGCGATTTTTCGGTTGCGTCAGGTTAACATAAAAATACTTGGAAGTGTTATCTAATGAAGAAGTCAAATAAATATGTCGATCAAGATGCATAATGTAAAAGATATTTCAAAATTAAAACCAACAAACAAAAACAAAACAACAAAAACAAACAACAACAGATTTGAATTTCCCACCACTCGTGCAATAAAGAATTGGCAACCCTATTAAAAATCCAATTGACAGTTGGTATTTTATGTTTAATTAAAATGGAGCGCAAAACGATAGAACAATGTGTTTACATTGTTGAACAATATTTCAAAAATTATGAAAGTCCAGCGGTCAGTGTACAAAAATTTGAGAAAAGGCCCCCTTGATCACGTCCATTGGTTTTCTTTCTATGTGGCTATTAGAAATCGATGGTAGTAAACTCACAAAATGCAAGTATTGAAGAAGAAAATTCGGTACTTACCTATTATACCGTCTTCGCCAACGGTTTAGTAACTCATTAGTGACGGATTTAAATTTGGTGATAAAGATCACCATTGCCGGATTGCCATAATTGGCGGTTTAGCAACTCATTGGCAACGACTTCCAATTTAGCGATAAAGTTGGACGGTATATAAAGTACCGAAAATTCAAAGCGGCATCAAGGAAATTCAGCCATATTTATGTAAAATGTTCGTGGAAAATTTCGATAAAAGAGTGCGTATACGCCAGAAAAGCCATGGAGGCCATTTGCCCTATATATTATTCCATACGTAACCACAGTATGTGTATTAGATCGTTCAATAAAAACATAAAAATTAGGACCTGTAAAGCTTTTTAATTCATTATTACATTTCGTTTGAAAAAATCATAAATCCGTCTGGGTTCACTTTTTGGTTTCCTCAATACAAATGTAAAGAAGGCAACGCAGCAAAATAAAAAAAAATACTGCTTATATAAAAGAAATTTAATCGACTGTGTTTATTGATTTAAACGAAATGTTTTGAGTAACCTAAAATGGAGTCGCTTATAGCAAGCCAAAATTTTGACAACAATATCGTTTGGGTCATTTATCAATATCTGAAAGAAAAATACGTTCAAAATATATCCTGATTCTTAAATTGATTTTCTACCTGTAATTTTGAAATCTAAAATATTTCGATCGAGAATGGATTGGAAAATAAATTTTTTCCCCAAATTAAAAATTGGAAAAGATTATTATTGATTCCATATTTTTAAACACAATGCAAGTTTAATTAAAACAAAAGCGTTGATTACAAGCAGAATGAAACCAATGAAGTAGTCTAAATGAAAGTTTCTTGTGATCTACGTAATAAAGCTGTTATCTCCCCCTCTCCCGTAAAATTGTGAGCCTTGGTTAAATAAAAATTTGAAACCCATACCGAAAGAAACTCAAAGCATTTCATAGGAGCGAAACGATTTCTCAATGCGACTTTCTTCGCTCACACGAGCAACATCCATTTTATAATTGTAAAGCATAAGCTCAGTAAAACATAGTAACATGAGTGTTCTATCTATATATATTTAACCTATCTATCTAAATCTATACCTTTTGAAATGACTTTTTTTTATCTGCATTTTTTATTTAAACGTACATCATCTTGGTCATACAAGAACACCAAGGAATCACAGTAAGTTTCTTAAACTACTTTTTATCCTGAACGCACACATGCAGACAAAACTAAACACACACACACACACACAAATATAGCTCCGATCAAAAATAGCCACGATATATATATATATATATATATATATATATATATAGTTTCATGTGGGAAAACTTAAAGAGGATATATCCAAATCCACACTAATTTCTTTCCACAAATAATCTCACAAGAAAGAACAAAATTTCGTCTAATTTAAATAGATTCAATATTTTTCTTACCACTCGAAATCGTAGTATAATTCATTTTGTGATTCCATTTTCGGACTTTTCTGCAATAAGCAAATAAGAATATGAAATTAAAAATATTTTACATCGGTTATTTTAAATTTATTTTGATGATATCAGCTATCTAAATCATTTTTTTCCCTTTAAAAACAGATAACAGTTTATTTGATCGAGAACGGGTTGAAAATCACAACTTGCTTTATTGATAATGCGTGAAGCCTATGAATCTCCCTCCCTCAGAAAAAAACCAAAACAAGAATCGTTTAAATTCCATTCGTTAAGAAAAATTAATAAAAGTCAAATTTTAGTGATTTTTCGAAAATAAAATAAATGTAAAATCGATGCACCAGAAAACTAATAAAAGATATTTTAATCGAAGTCGTATATTTAAATGAAATCATTCAAATGACGTCATAGATAAGTGGCAAACGAAACCTCACATGCTCATCTGATTTTTAATTGAACGTATCCCGATTTAAACTTGCTTTCCTCTCCCCTTACGAAACGGGCAATAGATTATAAAAATGCAAGAGAACATTCTTAAAACTCTAAGATGAAATAAGAGATATAATAAATTTATTTGTGCGTAAAAAAAAAAAACTTCCCTTGACAACCAAGTTTATCCAAACTGAATTTCTGGAATTTAATTATCAATAAGGAAATACCTTCCCCCCACCCCACCCCCCAAAAATCCTTTTATTTAATAAAACCAAAAAATAAGAATTTAGCAAATTATTACAAATTATAGCATTTCAAATTACAACGAATGCCAATTTAAAGCTATATATTATGTCATGAAATAAAAGAAAAAGTACAATTTCAAATTCAGGTAAAAAATGTAAACAATTTTTTTTTAATTTCAAAACAGATAAAAGTTTGCGATTCAAAGATATAGAACACTGAAAATTATTTTGAATTTCCGAATAAGAGTAAAAACATTGTAACAGATTGTGGATGGAATTAATTTTAAAAAAGAAATTTTAAACTAGACAGAAAAAAGTTTAAAGAAATAAAATTCGTATTATTCAAGAAAAAAAGCTTTTTAATTTTAAAAATCATTAGTGTGAGTTAATATTATAAGATGTATTAGATAATTAGTTTCAATTATTTTGAATTTTAATTTATTTTTGAAATGTTGACAGTGATTTTTCTCCTTGTTTTGAAGGGTTAATGAAATAAATTTGATCAGTTAAGAGTCTTAAAAATCACATAAATTAGTAGAAAAGAACAAACAGACATTCAGATTTTATTTATACATTATCAGGCACAAACATACAGTCAAGATAAGTTCACCCTATTCGTAGAAATTATTGTGTGATTAGCCTTGTATTTCTATTGGTCGTGCTAATAGAGCTATACCCAGGATGAGTATAGCTATATTCATCTTGGATATAGCACACACAAAAAATGTACATTCTACATATTATTCGACATTCTGAATGCCAGCCAATATTGTGTGGATATCGAAAAAATATTGTTAGCTTGCGCTAATAGGAAGTATATGCTTACAGATATTCCCCCCTCCCCAACGTTTCAAGTCTAGCTTTATATACTTTACCCGAAATTTTACATGAAGCTGTTAGGATAAGATAGATTAGCGACAAGAATAAACTTTCAATACCTCGCCTTTCTGTTTTGCATTCCTTCCTAGTTTCTTCACTGTGCCTCTTAGGGTGATAATTTATTACGAACCTGCTCTTTATTGGCCAGACAGGAGAATCGGGTACATGGCTATTTTCAAGCCAAATAGTATCTTTCTGTTTTGATAAACTTCTTTACCATTTTCTAATAGCCATAAAAGCAAAAATTGATGTTCCAAAAGCGACAAATCGCATTTTGAGGCTTTAAATCCACTAAACCAAAACAACATCATATTCTCATGACAAAAAAGTTAGGAAAGTTAAATAAAATGAATTAAACTTTCATATATGATTAATTAATAGATATTTGCCTTTTTTGTTTAGATGCATGCTTGGTATCATAAAAACTTTTATAGGACCAGAAATATTATTTTCTTCTAAAAGGCGAATCAAAAAGATTAATTTCAATTCGGTTATGAATCACGAGCAAAAGAATTTTAGAGTTATTATTCTTTGCCACGATATTTTAAAAATTCCGACTCCATTTTCATCATAGTAGCCAATCAATCCGATACGAGCAGACGAACCCATAACCCTGAATCAGACTTACTGCTAACGCAATTAATTTACAAATGCAGCCTACTGCCCCTCATATCCGTTATTTATGGCTACAAAATACTTCCAGTAACACCCTACGCAACATCATCCCATCCCTGACCTATTTCTGGACAATCAATTTTTTTCTCTCTCTCCCAAACTCTCAAACTCACATTGTCATCATCACCCCATAAAAGCGTTATGAAATCGAATGACACTGCAGAAATTCAAGACACCGAGCTGGCCTGAGATAATTCCGTGCTAGAAACATCACCCATTCCTGTCCACGGAGACGAAACAAACAAATGCGTAATTCTAACCCTTTTTTTATCATGTCAAATCTTCGAGGCAAAAGTAGCAACTATGTACTATTTCCGCAACTTCATTCATTAAAATATCCTCCGCTGGTTAATTAACTTACTAGCAACATGGGATATACGATCGCCATGTTGAGTGACACGGTCTCCCTCGCATCGGTTTGCGACCATTCAGTCAGCACAGACATCTTATCGACTAAAAGATAGAAAAGAAAAAAAAATGTGAAGAACTAAAAAGAAATGAAGCGAGTTTCAATGTTTATGATTTACGGCGTGATTTCTTTGAAATAAAAAGTTTCCTGGAACGATAGTAAAGACGGGTGTAGCTTCTTCGATAGGGACATTTAGAAGAAGCCTTGAGTTTCCAAGCCAGATACGGTCATACCCGAAGTTGGTTTGTTTTGGTAAAAGATGAATATTTTGAATTATTCAACATTGGAATGGAACGAATTTTATTTTTTTCTTGACATTCCAAACAAAAGTGATCGCCAATGTTTGCGTATTTATGGAACAGTGAACCATCATTTCTTACTTTTCAGTTTACTATTTTTTTCTCCCGAAACCACAGTAAATATATACATGGTAATATATAAAGTTATTAAAATAGAAGTCTATTATAACAACAATCCACAAAAGCAATCGAAATTAACATTATAAGAGACTTTTTATTTTCTCGTACACTTAGTGTAGAGAAAGTATAATAATGGTAAAAAGAATTCGAATTCAACATTTGGATGAATCTCCCCGTTTTATTTCCCTGTGAGTTCGAAGAATAAACTTTTGATAAATCCCCGTCTATCTATCTGTGACAGATAACTCAAAAACGCTAGAGCCAGACGGTTGAAATTTGATAAACAGTCTTTATACCAAATTTGCATATTTCTATCAAATTTTGAGTAAACTCTGTTCAGAGAAAGTTCGCTTTTTCGAATATATGTAAATACGATTATTACAAAATGAAGAGAATTAGAAGATAAAGATTAAAATGAAATCTGCTATGCCTATTTCAATGTATCAAGTCAGAACATCATTTCTTGAGCGACATTATTTGTAAATTTTGGAACGAAATAAGAGGGACGTTGAAGAATTATATAATATTTTAGCGTAGAATCCAAGGAATGATTTCATTTTAATGGAGGGATGAAACGAGTAGACAATTTTGTAAAAGGGATTCGATTATTTAAAATAATTCAAAAAAGATTAAAATGAAATCTGCTATGCATATTTTAATGTATCATGATAGAAAATCATTTCTTGAACGACCAAGCACCAAGTGCTCTTGAAGGTTAAATTATATTTTTATTCATTTTAATCGTTTCGTCGAATGAGTCACTTTAGTACTGCAAACGATCCAAAAAAAACTTTGCCACACATTTATTGTTTAAAAAAAATATCGCATTTCCTACTTATTTCATTTCACATAATCACGCGCTCAAAATAACATTTTTCTAGGTTTTATTTCCTGCAGCCATTAACTTATTTGTTTTTTAATCAGGGCTTTTGTAAATGCATTGGCAATCCGTTATAAAAAACTGATTTTTTGAGATGATCTTGCAGATAATAGAATTTTTATATTTCGCCTACGGATTTTTGTTGACGCCAGAAACCTCATCTCAAAAACAACATCATGTTCTGACATGATAAGATTATGCATACACATTTAACAACTCCATTGATAAGATTTATCAAATTTTGAGCCAAATCTAACGAAGGATTACCTTATGTCCATCTGCGGTTTCAGAAGCATATAAAAGATAACCCATATCAAATTTGGTATGGGATTTTCAGACCATAAGTATAGCTTTTTAACAAATTTTTGTTTGAATCCATTGGAAAAAATGTATCCAAAATACTGATTCGACTTTTGGATGTTATTAACTGAATGCCAAGATTTAATCGTCAAGTGTTACCAGATACATTTAATTGTTGTTCTCGATAACAACTCAATAATAACAACTCAAATTCTTTTTGAAAGTTATAATTATTGCCTCCGCTAAGGGTGGTGTGTCAGGAATATACAGGGTTTCCTTTAATAAGTCTCTAATTGGGACCAATCTTAGTTTGAAGATGTTTGCGGTGGCAACTGGGCACACGTATATCTGGACTAATAGACATATATCTGAACTGGTACTATCTTAATCTGGAGTCTTGGACAATGTTAGCATGGAGCATACGATCTTGCGTAATCTGAATGGATTATCATGCCCGATGATGATCCATTCTAAGTCTGGCAATTGTTGATGATATGTTTCTGGAGCTATCATATTTTGTGAGTAGGGGGGATATGTCAGAAGTTAAACAGTGTCTAGCCACTGCATTCCTATGGATGGATAGTGATACATTCAGTAAAAATGCCAAATTCACGCCAAAGAGTAATATTCTGTAACTGTTGTACGCCAATGCTGTGTAATCTGTAGTATAAAGCCTTGATCAGAGAGGATGCGATAAAATTTTGAGGAGACTACTCCCACTGGTTATTATATGTAAATAATAACAGAGTAAACAATAATAAAAAATAAGATGGATTCGTTCACTTCTGTTTCATTTCTGATAATACATTTTTTATTAGATGCATCTCAGATTTATATTTAATATGTACTAGCTTTTACCCGCGACTTCGTATACATGGAAATTTCGATGCGTATGCATGAGAATTGGCGATCTGATCACAATATAAAATGTCATCCAACCGTATCATTATGGCGCTGTTAAAAATAATTTTCGCCAAAAAAAAACAGTTTGTCGCCAAATTTTAGCAAATTGGCCGAATGTAGTGCGGGATAAGACGGATTAGAAATTTTTAATTTCTTTTATTATATTGTATTTTGATACTTTTCCGCTAGCCAGGTGCAAGCGAAAAATCTACCACTAATGTAGAATTCCACCAAATTTCTTAGGCGATTTTCGCTTGCGCTCGGCTAACGAAAAAGTAGCATTATTTTAATTCAAAAGTACTTCAACATGAATCAGAAAGATCGTATTCGTCCTATTATCTTCCTGAAGCCCAGACTAAAAACTGCTATTTTTATATTATTTCTAATCAGCTGAAGTGCTTTAGCAGAAACTGTCTCCCACGCTGTCTATTAAAGGTTTTATGCTCCCACTTATAATATATCATCAATATATTATAAGTGGGAGCATAGTTTACGGATGAGAAATAAATGAACTACGGCCCCTCAAGTTTACGGATGAGAAATTTCCGCCATGATGATTGATTCTCGTCATTGGGTAGGCACTGAAATGGTGTTGGGTTAGTTATCCCCTAACAATGACGGGACCTGCTTCCTAAGGGAAGGGGAGAAGTATAGTAATCCTTGTGTAATATCAAAATTGCGATCATTTAATACGATTGCAAACACCCCAAATGCCAGCGCTTCACAAATGAATGTTATATACTTCGAAATATAATGAAGGAAAAATAAAATGCAGCTTGGTTGTCTTTATGTCGACCTATATAAAACAAAATTTGTCGCAAAATTAACATCATAAACTTTTGTCTAATATTTGAACTTATCTGTAGGAAAGAGATTAAAAGGGGAAACCTGAATATCTACAAAATTGCTTTATTATTAAATATATAAACAAGTTCATTTATTAAGAAAAATTTGACAAGTTTTAAAAATAACATTTAAAATACCATCGGAGCGATGATGAGATTAATTGGTATATATTTTGAAAATCACACAAGTATATTATATACTTGTTAATGTCGATAATCCGAAACACCGTTTCAAGTTACTAATATTGATAAATGTAACAGTTGGGTACACTAGCATAATTTTTGAGATCCAGAAATTTTTTATGCTATATCTTAGAAAAAAGGTATTCCCCAATTTTGAAATTTATGATTTAAATCCATGATAAAGCCAGATACGAGCTCGGCATCTAATATTCTCCATATTTTAAATTAATAAATCGGTACTTTACATCAAGCAAAAATAAATCGCCAAATAATGTAACATTCCATCGAATATTTTACAGCGATTGTAAAGCGAAAAATTGCCAAATAATGGAAAATTCTGCCAAATTTCTTTGGCGATTTTTCGCTTGCGTCCGGTTTACGGGAAAGTACCTAAATAATAATTTTAAAAACGGAATAAATACACAAAGTTAAAAAAAATCATTGAATTATCCATTAACTGTGATCCACCGAAAACAGCCATGTAATCGTTGAGAGAAATTTTTGATATAAACTGCGCATATATAGTTTTGGTGGATGTAAATTAGTTAATCATTAAATCGGATATTTTCGTGTTCTACAATTTCTTAAATCCAAAATTCGTCTAAAGAATCTTATCACCAGTATTAAAGATATTGATCAAAATGTGATACAACAGATCTTGTTTGGAATCTGTCATATCGCCCAGACTCACAGTTTAACTAGTGGATATCCTGAGAATAGGTTCGCCTCCAGTATCTAGAACAAAAATATTAAGAGAAGAATTTTCAAAACTTAACATTATTCAGTTGTCATCAGTTTCCAACATAAATATTACAAGTTCAGAAGTAGCAATAGCTTATATGATTGTTTTGGCTGCCAAATTAAATACTTCTATGTTTCCTAACTAAACCATACATCAAGCCAGTAGAATTAAATAATAGTTACAAGTGATTGATTTTTTTCAACAAGTATACAATTGAGACTCAAATGGATAAAAATCAATGAGAATTCAAATATGTATTCAAAATTGGATAGCTCTTGACATAAAAATAAAAAATATATATCAAGAGGCACCTCAATATTTGAACATCGTTCGATTGCTTTTTGAATATGATAATCAGTAGATACCATAAAATTGATAAACCACCCATCAGTTTCAGTATAAATATTATAATTTCAGAGGTTTCAATACTATATATGAATGGTTAGCTGCTAAACTAAATACTAATATACATTCCTTAACTAAACAATGAATTCAAGCCACTAATATTTAAAAAAATTAAAAATTGAAATCTGTTATGCATATTTCAATATATCATGTCGGAACATCATTACTTGAACGGCCAAGCACCACGTGCTCGTGCAAGTTAAATTATACTTTTATTTATTTTAATTGTTTCATCTAATGAGTCACTTTGGTATTGCAAACGATCCAAAAAATCATTGTCTCGCATTGATTGTTTAAAAAAAATATCCATTTCCTAATTATTTCATTTCATATAATCACGCGCTCAGAATGGCATTTTTATAGGTTTTATTTACAGTAGTCATTAACTTATTTTTTAAAAAAATTAGAGCTTTTGCAAATGCAGTGGTAACGCTTATTAAAAGCTGATTTTTGGAGATGCTCGTGCAGATAGTAAAATTTCAATTTTTCGCCTAAGGATTTTTGTTGACACCAAAAACCTCATCCCCAAAACAACATTATGTATTGACATGATGATAAACCTAAACTATCAACTGGAGTTTAATAGGGTTGCCAATACTTGATCGCACGAGTGGTGGAAAATTAAAATCTTACGTTAATTTTGGGATATCTTTTACATTATGCACCTTGATCGACGTATTCATTTAACTTCCTCATTAGATAATTTTCGTCAAAGGATTTTTGTTGACGCCAAAAACCTCATCCCCAAAACAACATCATGTTCCGACATGATAATAACCAAATAGCTAAGAATGAGGAATATTTTTTCTAAGAATGCATTTAGGGCAGACATGGATAAGAACCAATGAGGATTCAAATATGCAATCAAATTGGATCAAACTCCCAGCATCAAAAAAATTAAAGGACTGTCTCAATATTCAAATATGACTCGATGATCATCTTTTAAATATGATATGACACAGCCACCATAAAATCGACAAGAGAGCCACCAATTCCTAACACAAACACTACATGTGGGGTGGTGGGAATGGCCGATATGACTTGGGAACTGCTCAATCAAATATTCCCATGTCACCACTTCATGCCTAATCCGTACCACCAGTTCTGGCATAAAAAAAGAGATCTACTTCACTTAATCTTTTCCGACATGCCATGCTATTTCCCTTCCCGACTGGAGTACACTGGTGGGTCTAATAATCTGCCATCCTCCCCCCTCCTCTCCAATCCGAGAAGAGGAGAGGAGGGTCAAGTGGTAAAGAAAGGTAAAATTTAAGACCCCCCCCTTTCATCTCATATGTTTACTTTTTATCAGAGGATAATCATTGCCAAAACGCTTCTTTTGAAATCTGCACAAAAGGGAAATTTCACGGTCAAAGCCAAACCCTAAACAGTTTGGTTGATCGCACGGGATGGTAAAAAATGGTAACTTCATATTTCCATAAGCCAGGAAAGAAACGTGGATTTGTAAAAGATCATAATATCTATAGAACAAGTATAGATATTTTAGCAGTTGAGTCGCTGAATAAAAGAAACTTCTGAGATTTTTAACTTAGACTTATTTAACTTCAAAGGCATAATTTATACTGATAAAAAAACGATAAAAGATGCATCAGTCTACATAGCGACACAAGAGAAGAATCCCTTTCCGTGTTTTTTTCAATTCCTATTTTTAGTTCTCTCTCTCTCTTTGTGTGTGTGTGTGTGTGTGTGTGTGTGTGTGTGTGTGTGTGGTTCACATTTTCAATCGTAAAAAAAAATTACTTTTTTTTCATCCACTTAAGTTCAAATTTATTTTTTAACCCTTTGCAGACCGAAAAATAATTGGATGCAAAGTTATTCTCCTAATACAAAGATTTGTTTATTGCTATAAAAAAATAAATATATATAATTTTTTAAAGTTAAATTTCTTTGAAAAATTAATCTACATCTCTTAACCATTATATAGGCGTTTTTAACAATTAAATTGAAAAAAATAATAATAAAACTTCAAAATGATGTACAGTCTTTAATGTCGAGTCACACTCGAAACCGGACCGCAAAGGATTAAACTTGTAGATCACACTCGATGTTAATACAGTTTTTTGAAATATTAATTCCTTAATTAAATTTAATTTCTTATTGATTAATTAAAAACTCACTTTCTAGCCAAAAATCTTCATCTCTCCCTCAGCCAAATGAGCAAGATTTCGGGGGGGGGGGTTGTATTTTCCCAAAAGTTAATAAGGTGAAGCGTTTCGACAACTTATTTCAGACGATTCTATTTATTTTCTTAGTGTTTGATATATTTAAAAGTAAACATTACTAATTAATCAATTTTCCGGATTCCTTATGAAGTACTTTTGGATTAAAACAAAACATAATAAAGAAAAAAATTCTAATCTGTATTGTGTTACTCTAACTGTGTTCTAAACAATTTTCAACGCATACGGACTTGATTTTTTTTGGTCAGACATTATTTTTTGATAAATTATTTATAATAGTCTTAATTATTTAAGAAAAAGGAACTAAAATAAAATATTTCTTTGCTAACCTAAGTAGGAACTGACTTAATTTTTATTTACATAACTTGTTTATAGTTATTTCTTTAACACGTGCCGATTTAGGTAAGGGAATTTTAGAGATCTGTAACATTATCTGGTAAGCATTTGGGATTTTTATCCCGTCGCTTAGAATGCGAGAATCTGCTGATTTCCTCGGTTTTCTAGAGCGCGTGTTAAAAGTAATTAAATTATAAGTGAAGAAATTATAAGTAAATAAATTGCATGCAAGAAATCATTTTAAAATAAAATTAATATGCGCTAATTTTTTTAAAAAAAATTAGGAAATTAATTAGGACTTAAATGGTTTGTTTTCAGTCAGTAAAATAAATTATTACATTAAGGAGAAAAAGGCAATTAATTTATTTGTTTTCAAAACTTCGTATCCGAGGAGAGGGAACTTTTCGCCGTTAGCGTTCCATTATCTCGGTGGTATACATTGATTCATATCAAGGTTAAATGAAGGATATGAAGAAGTTCCAAAGATAAAAGAGTGAGTTTGTATGAAAATACTATCAAGTCGGTGTCATATTAGAATTCTTTCAAAATCATCAAAAATAATCATTGGAAATCAAAGATCAATTCGTGCATCACTCAAATAAAGCAAAGTATCATTACATACTAAACAACGTATGTGGTCTCCTCAAAACTGTCTCGCTTGCGCTCTAATAAACTTGTAATGAAGGAGAAAGGAACTGGATAGACTGGTTGGCAGTGCGTTAGAATCGCCTTGGACTGCGAGTTCGAACCCGCCAGCCGAAGACTCTCCGTGTGTTGGTGGCTCGCGCACGTTAAATCTGTCGTAGTCACAAAGTCCTTCATGCCAGTGGGGGAAGTGGATCAGAGGTGATCGTTCTTTGTTCCAGATATAAATTACGATCTGTGGATGAATGAATAAAATGCATGAATGAAGTCCACCCCATCAAAAGTGGTTTTGATGTGTGAGAGATAGAATTCAGACTTCTGCTCTCGGATGCTCAGAGGTCCATACCCTCAGAAGCTACTGCACCCCTCCTTTCGTTGTAAAGCGGAATACGAAAACAGTATCATCATGAAAACAAAAGAATCTCAAATGGTCCCAAAATAGTTTTTTTAAACTAACCGAATGAGGAAATCAGTATTTGCATAAGCATACTTAACTCCTTAACTGTTTTATTTTCTTTACTATCTAATAAGATGACACCTTCTATTTTAGGAATATTATCTTATTTTGATTCAAATGGAAATCCATCGAATACTGGACTTATCCACATATTCGAAGTAATTTTACTATGGAATTATAATTGTTATGAATGGTTTATTTTTTGTTCACAACTATCAAAATTCGATAAATCGATGCAAGTATGGCATACGGGCAAAACTGCTAAGCGGTTAATGCAAGGGGAAATGAGTTTTTCTTTTTATCTTATCGCAATTATTTATCAAGAAGCAATATATGTAAAATAATAATATATCGTACACCAA
>JAOUZG010040464.1:4022455-4038403 GCA_026289955.1 Argiope argentata
AGGGATTTTTTTCTGTGAGGGGTCTGACAAACATCGATCCCTCGTGACCCAAAAAATCCCAGGAAAATGAGGTTTTTAGAATTAATTTTAATCACAGAAATAAAAGAACAATTTTAAATTAAAAAGATTACAGCAAAGGTTTAAATCAAACAAAACAAAACCAAAACTCACAAAACAAAACAAAATATCAAGTTATACGTAATGATACTCTGTTATATGTAATGATACCTTTATAATTTATAGTTCAATTAATTTCTTAATTTTTATTTTAAATTAGTCCATGTTAAATTCATTCTAATATATACTATTATTTCCTGATCCAATTTTCACTCTTTATTTAAGTATTTTTAACACACGATCTAGAAAACTGACGACCTCAGGATTTTCATGTACAAAATGAAAAAATACAAATTTCTCATGCTTACGATATTTTTTTAAGGATAGCCAAGATCCCTTTACCTAAATCGACAAATGGCAAAATTTCTTCCATATCTCATAGTAAAATCACTAAAGGGACAAATTGCCGTCTTTTGTCCTCTTGTGACATGATATAGACTGACGTATTTCTTTCTGACGTATGCTTTATGCGCAAATGCCTCCCGTGATGAAATAAATAGTCGTTAAAATTTCAAATATGTTTTTATGTGTTTCGAAAGTCTCACTAAAAAAATTAAAATCACTAACTTTAAATATAATTACATTTATTTGCCTTTTTTTAGCACACATAGAGGACCCGTGACCTTGAAATGAATGCGTCCCTAAGACATAAAAAAAATTAAATTGCTTTAAATTTACTTCCTTTAAATGATTAAGAAAAAGTCCAATAGAAACATTTGGGATAATTACTTTGTTACACTTTTAAAATATAGAGACAAAAATGTGATTCCTTACTATAGCACAAACCTCTCATATGTTTTTTAAGAAGGGGGAGGAAGAGGAACTACAAAGAGGTACAAACGAATGCATAAAAAAATTGCGAAAAAAGTAAAGAAATAAGAGTTACTTAAGTCAAATTAAGTAACACAAACGCAATAATAACACAGATATAAACTCTAACCTATAAAAAGAACTTGCAACCAATTATGTACTGAATATTATTTCAAACCCTTAAATAAACTTTATTAAAATGTGTCAGTATTCAACTGAAGTTCAAAAACAATCAGTTAAATTAAAAATGGAAGCGAGCATAAAACTGATTAAAAATTTTTTTGTCTCAAAATCTTAAAAAAAAAAAAAAAAAAAAAAAAAAACTGTATTTTTTGATATACCCTCCACAGCAGTTGTTCTATTAATTTTGTCATAAATAATGAAAAGTGAGCCCAACAAAAACTAAATAAATTAACAATTCATAAATAAATCAACAACAAAAAAATGAACGGAGGAAAAAAAATCCCAAAGTAAAATATTTCTCACAGGCTTTCTCAAACTCTTGAGCATTGCGAGGCGAAAAAAATCACTCCAACTCACCCGACGAAATTATCTAATATAATAACCCTCCTATCCGAAATCACTTATGCATCCCCTTTTCACCTGCATGCCACGCACACCAGTTCGACTTACGGTCCTCCAAACGAAAAAGAATGCAACCCTACAGGCATAACTCGCGCTGAATTCATTTACCCTCCACCACCACCCTAACCAAAATAAAAATGTGATATACCAGGTCTTGTCCCTTTTCGCAGCCCTGGGGGGCTGAAACGGACCCCCTATTACAATAGGGCGCGAAAAATTAAGCCACTCAGAGCATTGCACGTGCGTTCTGAGTAGACTGCACGACGACTCAACTTCTCTGGTCTATCCCCGACCGCAAAACTCTTCCTACATTCTCACTACCTCCACCCCTCCGCACGATCTTTTATCCCTCCCCTACACTCCACAGTACAGCCACCCTCCCTCCCCCTAGAGTAAAACCCCTTACCAGTGAAAGAGAGAGAACTGTATTTTGAGCAATGTTTTCTTTACTGATCTGTAAAGATAACAAAACTGTAAAACAGCCCAGTGGTTGGTTTGGTTGAGATCCTTCAGGGCTTTGACTAAAACCCGATTTTTTCCCCCTCCTCTCCGCTTTATTATTATGATTTCTCCCTCTTTATTCCACAGCATTAAAACGTTCCTACTATCGCAGTAATACAGAACTGGATTCTCGAAGTCTTGAATTTTTTTGTGTGTGTCCACCTCACTCTCCCCCTCTATACCTTCTTTTTTCCTTTAGCATTATTATTGTTGAATATTTTTCTCTCGATTTTTTTCTTCTTCCTCTCCTTTCTTTCTTTTATTCTCTGTTCTCCCCATTCAAAAAGGGCCGTCTATTTTGAGAGCAGATGGGCTGATAGTAATTGGTCACCGACTGAATGTTCTGGTAAATATATGTTTACTGAATAATAACCACTGCAGTGGATAAGATGTGATTAAATGGAAGAATGTTTGTTGTCGCTCTGTAGGAATATCTTTTGAAAGCTGGAAGTAAGGAAGGAAGAAAGGAGGGTTTTTTCTTGTTGTTTTGGACCTTTAACAACAGATTTTAAAAGACGAATCAGTTTGACGGGATTTAAATAATGCTCTGAAATCATTTTAAATATACACTTTAAAAAAAAACAGCAATGTAAAAAGATGCTACCCTATATAACCTATAAATCTGTTTTTCTTTTAGCCTTTTTCCTATAATGGCCCATGTATGATAGTCAGTTTGTTTCATTAATGTATTCCTACCCCCCCCCCCTTTTCACGAACCCATTTACACAAGAGCATTCTTTGCGATTCAAAAATAAATGGACACTCGATGGATATAAAGCATATATACAAGAGTTAGGGGCCACCCCCCCGGTTTTCTCATATATTTCAAAATTGAAGTGTACATTTAATGATTAGCTATGTTGCATAAAAACAATTACATATGCATTTTGGAATTTTCTCCGAAAATCAGTTGGATCCAAATTTTGATACATCAAAAATTTTGGCGTCCATTCGATTTCATTTAATTTGTCTACATTTCTGAGCTATTCTATTTGCTTAGAAACAGAAAAGAGAATAATAAATAATCTATTCATTAATTATTTCAGTTTTAAAATAGACAAAGATCTACAATTTTGAAGAAAAGGACAAATCTGTCATGATCATATACTAAATCAGTCAGTCAAACTTATTGAGTTTTTGAATTAATATATTCAGACCTTACAGATGTATTTGCAGTAGAAAAAGTTTTATTGAACTCATAACGTCTTAGAAGAAAAAAATTAATCAAAATCTTAATGGTCGATTTTTAATTAATTAATTAGAATACTTTCTTTAATTCAATAAGAATACTTTAATAGTACTTTATACATTACTAATTAATTTTTAAAATACTTTAATAGAATAATAGAATTAATAGAATACTTGAATAGTTCTTTTTCCTTTACTAATTAATATTTTAGAATACTTTAATAATTAATAATTTAAATCTTAATACGAATACTTTAATATAATGCGATAAAAAATAGTTAAATAATGTTGAAATATTTGAATTTCAAACAATTAAATGTAAGTTCAATTGCATTTACGGTTTAAAATAAAGCATCCAACATTTCTCAGAGGAAAAAAAACAGCCACAAGCGAAGATTAAAAAAAGAAAATAGAATAAAGATACAAATGAGGTATTAATTAAAGGTAAAAAAAACTTTAAAAACCTTAACATGCTTCATAGATTCAATAAAGAATCTTAAAGAAGTCAAATTTATATGTATTTTTGGTTAATTATTTAGTTCACGGAAAGAAAAATATAAATAGAATTTTTTTATAAATCCTATTACTGGAAATCCTATTTACTGTTTGGTCTTTTAAATTAATAAGTTCAAGAAATTGAAAAAAAAAAATCACGACATTTTTTTTCTTCAAATATTGAAATATATATCAGAATTACTAACTGCAATCAATTTTTTAGTTATTCTATGTGCAGACGATTTTTGAAAAAAAGAAATTTGATGTTTATTGAATTTTTACAAATGGGCCAGCTATTTTTTTAATAAAAAAAAATTAAAACAACTTTTGCCCTTTCCTATAAATAATTTTTTAATGAAATAGGAAATTAATTTTATCAAACCAAACAGCATTCAAACAATAAATAAACTTTTCAGTGAAACGCTCAAATAAGCAAATGTCTTCTAAAAAGTCAACCAATCAGCAAACAGTTCATTTCTCATTCAATTCAAGCTGATTTTCGTTTATATAGAAATGAGAGTCATACATCTAATTGTTTTCAACTTGATATGTACCAGTTCATATGCATAGAATATCATGATAAAAATTTAAAACACACACATACAGTTGGTTATTTTAATTCATGTGGTGGCAATGCAAAAATTTTATGATCAAGTGATATTGAGACAGTACGTGAATAGATTCCATTATCAGTTTTTCTCACATCTTATATAAACAGTGCAAATAAAAAATAGAACCTTTTTTTCTTTAATTTTAAAGAATTTGAAAAAAATAAGCCATTTTATATATTTGAAAACAATTAAAATTGGTTCGAATTTCATTGCAGTCATATATTTTTGAAAATTATACAAATAATTATTTTGAAAAGGCTATCAAAACTCTAAAACAAGTACAGTAAATAAATTGCACAACGATATTAATATCATTTTGAAGTTATAATAATATAGAGAACTACAGTCGAAATATCCCATGATTTTTTAATTTTTAATTGATTAAATTTTTTTAAAAAATTGTTGTTGGACCGAATTTTTATTGCTTACATAACTTATTTACAGCAAATTTGATAGCACTAAGTTTCCTTTTTTGTCTGTAAGGTTACAGCTAGCAAATATGAACACACCCCATTCCCTTTTATTAGAAGGAACAATATAGATTAATCATATAATGCAAGTGGTTATCATTTTTAAATAGAAAAATTAAAATTTGCTAGGGATTAAAAGCCTTGATAAAATTAAACATTTCAAAATATGTATAAATGCAATTATTCATGTTTCAAATATATTCGCAAGATATAAAGTTCTAAATTTAATAGATTTTTTTATCTGAAAAAAAAAATAAAACACTTTTTTGTTATTCTTTTAATAATTTTTCTTATTTTGTTATTCATTTAAAATAAAAATCGTGAAATCCTTAAAAATAAATAGATTTATAAACAAATAAAAAGCTGAAGTTATTAAAATATTAAAAAGCAAAAAAAGTACTATAAAATATTAATCATAATTTTTTTAAAAAAAGAATATTGCTTCACAAAGGAAATATTTCTCACGTAAAAAGATAAAAAATGCATTATAACCTTTAAAACATTTAATACATCTACAGTGAATTCATTTAACCTTTAAGTAGTAAAACCTTGGCCGACATCTTAATAACAGCCTGCTGTTTTAAAGAAAGGTGAATTGTTAATAACTTTTTGAAATCACAAGCAGAATTTCTTACGAGAAATCAAAAGTGATTGAAATAATAAACTAAAAGCATTTAAATGCTCTAGATGGTAACGCAACGCAAAATAAAAACAATGCATCATTGAATAATCGAAAGGTTTTAAAATATCTTATCGTGTTGCTTTTGAAAATAGTTTCTATTTTCGGTAAAGGAGAATACGTAACCATTCATGAGAAATTAATCATGAATATTTCTATTAATTCCAAAGTAGCATCAAAAGAATAAAAGCATATACAATTTTTTATATAAAATCTTCAATATGCAATTTTATAAACTAAAATGAAAGAGTGAAGCGAACAAAAAAGGTTTCGTAAGTAATTAGAATTCGTATTATTCAGTGATTTCTGATAGTAGGCATAGATAGTATGCAATATGCAATATTTGAATATGCAATTTTATAAACTAAAATGAAAAAGTGAAGCGAATAAAATAAGTTTCGTAGGTAATTAGAATTCGTATTATTTAGATTTCTGATAGTATGAATAGATAGTATGCAATATGCAATTTAATAAACTAAAATGAAAGAGTGAAGCGAACAAAATAGGTTTCGTAAGTAATTAGAATTCGTATTATTAACAGATTTCTGATAGTATGCAGGAACGAGGTAATTAGAATTTGTATTATTCATATATTTCTGATAATATGCATAGATAGTATGCAATTTTCAATATTTGATTATGAAATTTTATAAACTAAAATTAAAGAGTGAAGAAAACAAAAAAAGTTTCGTAGGTAATTAGAATTCGTATTATTCATATATTTCCAGCATAAGCAATTGATCATAAAGCATTCAATTAATTTCAAAGTAATAATAATTAAAAAAGTTCATACAATTTTACATGAAACAGTAATCCGCCAATCAAAACGGAAGAAAAAAAGCGAACAAAATAATTTTTTGACCTTTGCAAATATTGTAGTGAAGAGATAATTACATTATAAAATTAATTACAGCAAAGCAAATATTTATACGCTTTCGCAGGAACTAACATAAATCGATAAATAAGTAAAACGATACAAAATCGATTTTTTTAAAAAAAAGAATAATATTATGAAAATAATATACTTGTTGTTTCTAATGGCACTTGCCATGGACAAGGTCCATTAGCAATTTTAAGCAGAGGGTTCGCGTCTCTTGTTTTTTTAGGAGTGTCAATAATAGACAAGAGTGCGTCTTAGCATCACTCATCACATTCGCTTGCATAACCCCTTTTTACACGGGGGGATTGCATTTCACAGATAGAGCAGACGAAAAACAACCAAGCCCGAACCGGGACTCGAACCCAGGACGCCCAGATAACGGGGAAGACGCGATATTCTTTTGCCAGGACGTGGGCATTAATACACTTGGAGTTATTAATAACAATTCATTTAAAAGTAATAAACCAAAACATTTCAAAACAATAATAAAGAAAACAATCATTAAATTCCCCATGTGATCAAAAAATTATAATTTTCAAGAATAATCCCGTACACTAAATCTTATATTATACGAATTTTGTGCATACATATAAGCGAAAAGGTGGATTTTATATTTTGATGTTCTTCACTGTGAACATTGTTAAAACTTCTCCTGTCGATTTGTCTGTTTTCACATTTAAATTTATTAAATTTAATTAATATACTTATTATTAATCTTAGGTTAATGTTTTTTTTTTCTAAAAAATTCAGTATTCTGTATAAATGTATGTTTATTATTATTATGATGATGGTTGAATTAATCTATATTTGTACTAGGCATTATTTTAATCCTATGTACTAAATATTAAATACCATACTTGGTGAAAGAAATGAAAGTGATTTTATATTTAACAAATTGCTCATACTATTCTTAAATTTTATATTTTTATTAGAATTCACATTTTCTTTGGCATTTGTATTCATTTTTTTAAAAAAAAACTAAGCTCAATCCATCTGCTTACAGTCTTACATCAGAGAAGAGAATGTATTAATCCATTATCGTCGCTTTATTGCATAAGTTGTAAATACAAAATTATGAATCGAATGAAGTTAGCTAAATGTTTTTTACAAGCGCATCCCAAAACTTTAGAGTTTTCTTTGGTACTTACGTATTATACCGTCTTCGTCAACGATCGCCAGCGGTTTAGTAATTCATTGGCGATGGATTTAAATTTGGCGATCAAGATCAATGAATTACAACATTGCCGGATTGCCATAATTGGCGGTTTAGCAACTGATTGGCAACGATATTCAAACTTGGCGATAAAGTTGGACGGTATAATACGTAAGTACCTTTTCTTTTTAATGAATTCCTCTGCATCTTTAAAAATCTTCATGGGTAAAAGAACTTCTTCGCATTTTTATCTAGTTTAAATTAAAACTAGATATTTTGTTCGATATCAGTTCATCGATTAAGAATAATTTCGATATCAAAGTTCATACATTCTTCGAAAGCGGTCAATGCCCTCGTCCGATTTAAGTTTGCTTCAACACAAGGGGGGGAATTACAACTTATAAAACCCACAACAACGATATATCACTGAAATGGGAGGTAGGTAGTAATTTAAAAAGGCAGAATGCGCTTACTACAAATAAAAAAAATACGAAGAAATACATTAAAAATTTTTTTTAATGATATTCTTATTTTTTCTTCTAGGTCTCTTTCCATATACCCAGTTGAAAACAACAAAGCTACCATGTTTTCAAAACATATCTACAGGAATGTCTGGGGGGGGGTATCAGTATTATCTTATTGACTCCAAAATCATCAACTAACGTTCGACTACGAATCAAATAATGATTTATATTTATATTTCCTATTTTATTCCTCTCTCTCTCTCTCTATCTCTATCTATCTATCTATCTATCTACACACATATAATGACAGTTGTTACAAAAAAAAAATCTTGAAAAGTTACATCATAAATCACTTAAAGTTGAAACATTTTATTTAAAATTTTGAATCGAGCGTTTCAGCGGTAGTTACAAAAAATTTCAATATCAATTTATATTATTTTACACAAAGGCTTATACATGTCTGGTGAAGTGTAATGGAATACATCATTTTTTAAGTTTTATCACCATACGAGAAAGGGTAAAACTACCCTCCACAAATTACACTTGGGTCATCGTGAATCAAGCATCTTGTGCCACCAATATAGTTGCTTTTAGTAGTATTGGATTTTTAATCTGGAGTCCTCGATTTCCAAATTAGATATCATCAGCGTTTTTGATGGATTCAAATGCGAAACCATACGATAACACATTTCAGATTCATTACCACACAAGGTGCAATGCAAAGCTTTAATTTTAAAAAACGTTTTCGATATATCAATAGATAGGAAAGAACTAATATATATAAAAATGTAGTTGTAGATTTTTTTTAAATACAAAATCATAAGGTAAAAGTGTTAAAACTATAAACTATGCTTAAAGAGGATTGGACAGTAAACAAATTGTTCAACAGAAATGTTTTCCAATGTTTAATAATTTCAGTTTGAAGTTTTTGCGTCTAAACTACGATGACGCAGGATGACATGTTAATAATGGCATTCAATAATGCTGTTATTCATGTCAAAAATTTCAAATTAGTTTAATTGTAAAAAATATCCTTTAAATCTCTAGGGGAATAATTGTTAATAATTTAAATAATTTAATAATTTGAATTTTGAATAATTTGTTTTGTCAAACAAATGCGTCGAAACTACAACGAAAAACTAAACGGACATCATTTTATATAGAAACACAGGATCACATGTTAATAATGGCATTCAATGATGCTGTTATTCATGTCAAAAATTACAAATTACATTAATTGAAAAAATATCCTTTTAATCTCTAGGGGAATATTTTGTAATAATTTAATAATTTGAATTTTTAATAATTTGAATAATTTAATAATTTGAATTTTTAACAATTTTTTTTTGTCAAACAAAAGCGACTAAACTACGATGACAAACTAAGCGGACATCTTTTTGTTATATAGGAACACAGGATCATGGTATTCAATAATGCTATTATTCATATCAAAAATTACATTAATTGAAAAAATATCCTTTTAATCTCAAGGGGAATAATTTTTACTATAAAATATTGTTCAATGATTTATTTTTAAAAATAATCTGATCGTTTCCTTATTTTTTTCTTTTAGAATTCATGTAATGTTGGGAAAACAAATATTTTTAGGTGAAAAAAATTAAATAAAGAAATTCCTCCACCTCCCATGATTGGAAATTTCGTAGACAAATAAAAAAGTTTTTAAAAGCTTCCCCCTTTTTTTGAGAATTTATTTGCATTTTACTTTTTAAAAAATCACAATAATTATTCAAATTTTGTCAAACAAATGCAATATAGAAAAGCGTCAAATATTGAGTAAGGAATAAATTGTTTTATATTGTTACCAAAAAAAATTAAATTTAAAGTTTATATATCGTTTGTTTTATTCCTCATGGCGTTTGGTTTCAGAGATAAAAACAATGGGATTGAAATTGAAATTAAATAAAAAAAGAAATGAAAAGAAAAAAGATTCTGTAAATAATCTATTATATTCAAACATAAAATGGCTTAAAACTTTTTAGACAGTCCAAAAGCAATTAACCAATAAAGTAATAATTAGTTTAAAGAGGAGTTAAACTAATTATTCACTTAAGTTAACTAAATACAAAATTAGTTGAATTAAATGTTTAACAGCGAAAATAGCTATTAAGATATATCATGATATAATTTAAAACTCTTTTAATAATTTCAGTACTGATTAATAACTAACTAATAACTTAAAAAGGTGTTTTCAATTAAAGCAGCCCATTTAAAACATAATTGATATTATATTTTTAACAATGAAAATAACAACCAACAAATGGTTTTGTAAATTAAATAAATTTAATATTACTTTAAAAAATGCATCAAGATTTAAAAGACTATACGCATATTAAATTTTAATTTATACCAATATTGTTTTGTAGATTTTCAAATTTCTTTTGCCAATATAAAGTAATTTTGTATAACAGTTGTTTATATTTTAATATATATCAGGGATTTATTTTTAATAAAAAATATTAATTAAATTTTAAATTTATAATTTTTTACTAATGCTTTATTTTAGTGAATGCTTCAAAATATGATTCTAAAAATTAAATATTATATATTATTTGGTTCATATTTTAAATTTTAATAAATTCGTTTTATTAAGCATAATAAATTTACGTTCCGTTACAAATCAAAATAACCTTCATTGGTATTTCTTGTCATAATTGTAAGATGTCAAAGAAGATTTCGTTTTTAATTATTTTAATTATTGTTCAATTTTATAACCCTATAAAATATTTTACAGTTAATAATATAGTGAACGGATAATCAAATGAAATCAAATTAAGATGAGATCAAAGAAAAAAAATGTTATAACTATTATGATTCTATGGCATTAAATTATGTAAATTTTTCGAAGTTTTCGGTAAAAAAAATCATACCCTAAGACTTCCGTATTATTTTGAAATGGAAAGTAAGTTACATCGAAAAATTGGGAAAATATACAGAATAAAACAAAATTCGTTAGCAAGGTTTTAATTTCGTATCTTTTCAATAAATAATTACAGAACCAGAATTAAAATTCAATAAACTGTACAGAATATTTTTAAACGCTAATTAAAAATCTTAACTGTTTCCAAAACAAAATTCAATGGGATATAAAAACATAAATTATATATATATATATATATATATATAATCCAGTAGTTTTCCTAAATATTCCGGTTAGAAAATTAAGGAGAAATAAATAAATCGTCTGTTTTTTAGTTGTATATAATTAGACGGCATTCCTTCACAAATTTGAAATATAAATGCATTTAGCAGGTTTAAGGAACATTATACATTATAAAAATCCATGGATAGAAGATAAGATTTTCAGTTCTCAGTCGCCCAAACTCACATAATTGTTATAACAAAAAAAGTAAATTAATAAAAAATATTAAAATGAAATCTGCTATGCACATTTCCTTATATCATGTAGGAACATCATTTCTTGAACGGCCAAGCACCACGCGTTCGTGCAAGTTAAATTATATTTTTTATTTATTTTAATGGTTTCAATGAATGAGTCAGTTTAGAATTTCAAAGGATCCAAAAAGCTTTGTCCCGCATTTATTGTTTAAAAAAATATTTTTGAGATGCTTGTGCATATAATAAAATTTCAATTTTTCACCCACGATTTTTTTTTATTTTTCGACTACAGATTTTTGTCTACCTCATTCCCAAACTAACATCATGTTTTGATATGATAATAAAAGAACAAAACAATCAAATTTGAAAACGAATATAGAAACATAAAAAATACTGTTTTTTTCTTCCCATCCCCTTTATTCCTTTTTATCCCCAATTCTGGAAAATTTCAATTGGATGAGCAATTTAAAAAATCTGATAATGAATTTCCAAGGCTGCTGAATGTATCATTAAATAAATATTTCAACGGAAAATACACAAACCAATTTAATCATCGCTAAAAAATGATTTAAAAAAACTGTATTGAAAAATATATACACCCTCTGAATGTGAATTGCGCCATAAAATGTAATGTTTCCCCCCCTTCTGGAAAATTTCAATTTGATGACCAAATTAAAAGAAAAATAATTTCATGACAAATTTTAATTGCTAAATTTATTCACGATTTAAAAAAATCAACGGAAATTGCTGAAACTTACTTAATTTTTGCCGGGAAAAATAAATTTGTACGATGAAACAAAAATTGTGCTCGAAAACAGATATATCTTATCAAAAAGTAAGACGCAATTTTAAACTGTAATGGAAAAATTGTTTCCTGTCTCTGTGTCTCATACTCTGGAAAATTTCATTTTGATAAGCAAATTCGAAAAAAAGAACCCTGGTGGTAAATTTAAGACCAAATTTATACACGATTAAAAAAAAACCAATGACTTAACTTTTGCCAACAATAAAAACTTGTACGATGAAACATTTGTTTTCTGAAATAATAATATCTTATCAAAAAAATAAGATTCCTTTTTAAACTGTATTGCAAAAATTGTTTTCTCTCACTATAAAAAATTTCATTTTGATAAGAGAATTCAAAAAAAAAATCTGGTTAGGAATTTAAAAGACTTAACTTATACACGATTTTTTTTAAAAAATAACTTAACTTTTGCCGGCAGAAAAAAAAATCATCCACATCATGAAACATTTGTTTTCGAAAATAAAAATATCTTATCAAAAAGTAAGATTCAATTTTAAACTGTAATGCAAAAATTGTTTTCTCTCTAAAAAATTTCATTTTGATAAGTAAATTTTAAAAAAAATCTGCTTATGATTTTAAAAGATTAAATTTATACACGATTTTAAAAAAAATAATGAATGACTTAACTTTTGCCGGCGAAAAAAAAATTCGCTCGATGAAATAATTGTTTTCGGGAACAAATGAATCGTCTCAAAAAGTAATATTCAATTTCAAACTGTAATACAAAAATTGTTTTCTCTCTCTAAAAAATTTCATTTTGATAAACAAATTCAAAAAAAAATCTGCTTAAGGATTTTTAAAAAAATTATGCACGATTTTTAAAAAATCAATGACTTAACTTTCGCCCGCGGAAAAAAAATCATTCGCACGAGGAAATAATTGTTTTTGGAAAGTATTGTACCAAAAAGTAAGATTCAAGTTTAATATCTGTACCGCAAAAAGTTTTTTCGTTCTGTCTCTCATTCTGGAAAATTTCAATTTGATAAGTGATAAGTGATTTAGTGATAGTAAATATAGTGATAAATTCAATAAAATTATCCCCATACTTAATCAAAATTTAATAAATTATTTATTAATTCATATTAAAATTTAATAAATTATTTATTAATTTATATTAAAATTTAATAAATTGTTTATTAATTTAATTACAATTTAATAAATTTATCGACATATTAAATTTATTTTTTGATTAAAAAATATGGTGATACATTTAAAAGTTTATGCTAATTTGTCAATAAAAAAATTAATTCGGCAAAAAACAGACGAACTCATTTAACCCTTGCCGACGAAAAACAAATTTAAAAGAAGAAGAAGAAGAAAAAAAAAAAAAAAACACCGACGAAACAACACCCGCATCTGAAGACAAATATACCCCACCACAAAACGCAGCACTGGAGAACACTATTTCGTTTTTCCGAGTCAAAGACGCCGGTGTTCAGTATCCCAATTCCAAAACAGCAAAAAAATGGAATAATTTGTAAAGCAAGCATGACAAATGCGTGAGCGAAAACAGTCTGGAGAACTGTGCGCTATGCATTCCAGGGGTGATGCCAACATACCTCCACCGTCGCCGGAACACTTCCAATTCGTTGAGCTATCGTCGCAATCATTAATCCCAGAATCTAAACGACGGGGCATTAGAGTCGTTAGAAATGCAGCATCTATCATCAAAGAATGCGGCGATTTTTCTTTTTGACAGCCACCTTTGAATCATAAAGTGAATGCAACATTGTTTGGAAGATATACGGCTGCCGGCAGTGGAGGTAAATAATGAGGGCACTACTTATTTAAAGAAGGCAGAAATAAAATAACCGAGACGAGATGTTCCAAGCTGACACCTGGTTTAATAACAAATCGCGACTAAGACATTTAGACCAAAAGGTTTTAAAAAGCATCGATTACAACATCACTAGGGTTTATACAAAAACTAACTTTTTGAAAAACCGGTTTTTGAATTTAATATTTCCAAAAGATCGGTTTTCGTATTCAATATTTCCAAAAATCCGGTTTTCGAATTTAATATTTCCAAAAAATCGGTTTTCAAATACAATATTTCCAAAAAATCCGATCTTCGAATTTAATATTTCCAAAAAATCGGTTTTCAAATTCGATATTTCCAAAAAACCGTTTTTCGAATTTTTGTCTAAAAAATAAAATGGAGAAAATATTTTATTTAATTTATATAATTACCTATGCATGATACTTACACAAAATAACGAAAACTCGGGCAAAAATTTCAAATAATATCGATAATCTTTTCACTAATTTTAATTTATTCAAAGAAAATCGGATTTCAAAAATCATAAAATATTCACTGAAAGGTTGCTAAGTTTTGTTCTTATTTAAGACACAATACTGCCAGAAATTAAAAATAACCTGGTTTAATAACAAATCGCGACTAAGACATTTAGACCAAAAGTTTTAAAAAGCATAGATTACAACATCACTTGGGTTTATACAAAACCCCACTTTTTGAAAAACCGGTTTTCGAATTTAATAAATCCAAAAAGTCGGTTTTCAAATTCAATATTTCCAAAAAACCGATTTTCGAATTTTTGTCTAAAAAATAGAATGGAGAAAATATTTAATTTAATTTATATAAAATGACGGAAGAAAAAATAAATATCAAATTCAATGTTTATATAAAAATTAAGGATTACCTGTACATAATACTTCAAGAAAATAACGAAAACTCAGGCTAAAAATTTCAAATAATATCGATATTATTTTCAATAATTTTAATTTATTCAAAGAAAATCGGATTTCAAAAAACATAAAATATCTACTGAAAAGTGGCTAAGTGTTGTTCTTATTTGGGACACAGTATTGCCAGAAATTAAAAATACTCGTTCACTAGCTAGTGAGCTAGGTTTTACAGTTTTCATGGCTTAAAACAATAAACAAGTTTTTTGTTATTTTATTCGTTGCCTCAAATAATGAAAATTCACTGTCTTTGGATTTGTAAGCTTTTCTTCGAGTTTTCTTAAGTTTTTTATTCTGACGAGTAATTTCTTTGGTTGTCTCTTCACCAGAATTAGTTTTCTCATAAGAATTTGGAAATATTCTAAACAATTTTCCAAATAATTTAATAATTTCGGTTTATGAAGCTGAAGAAAGTACACCAGATTTCTTAGCTGGACAGAAATGTTTTGCAGATTTTGCAAATACAGCTAAAGAGTTGTTAATTCTACTTTTCTCATTTCGTGAATTCGTTCTTCTAAAGGGTATAATAATTTCAAATTTAGTTCAGATGTTTATAACTTCATTTGTTAATGAATTAGCATCTCGTCACTCTAAGCCTTCAGTAGCTAGACGAAATAGTTTCTAAACTTTATTAAATACTAAAAATTTACGATATTCTGCTTCCGAAGAATATGAAGAATCAATATATTTCCATGCTTTATCAACACATTCTTTTGCCAGAAAAATGTGTTTGCTGTCCGTTTCATAGAATGAATAGCAGATCAAATAAGCTAAAAATTAATTTTTACATAATAATATGCATTCTTTTAACAGGTTTTCTTAATTTAAAAACCGGTTTTCAAATGTGACAAATTAACTTTAAAACACCGTTGTTGTTGTTGTTGTTTTAACTTGGTTTGAAAAACCGTCAAACCTTAAATATTACACCATACACACAAAAATTCTTCATTCAAGAAATCACACGTCTAATAATTCTTAGAGCATTTCTAAGTTAAAATTATGGTGCCAGTATTGTATTATTATTACGTATGCTTCTTTAAAGCAGATGCGTTTTTTAAAATTCTGATGAAAAACTATGACATCATTGAAAAATTAAAAATGAGTTATATATATATATATATATATATATA
>JAOUZG010040464.1:4038503-4056697 GCA_026289955.1 Argiope argentata
TCGCCAGTATTAATGCTCGCTGAAATTTTCATATAATATTTTATGTAGCTGTGTCTCATAACAGGTTTTTCACCAAAATATTTTTAAACCAAACAAATTTTGATAGTCATATAATTCATTTATAGTATTATTTTCTTTAGATGTTCTGTTCATTGTACTACTCATCTTTCTCTTTCTACCCGAGTAATGATTGTCCCGGAATTTATATTTTACTTACATGGTGGAGGGAAAGGTCTAAATTTCTACGTTTTTATAGAATAATGAGATTCAAATTTTCATAAATGTAAACACACTAAACAAATAAAGACACAATTGGATTTCAAGCGATGCGAAAGTTTAAAAACAGCTTGGAAAATGCCGCTCACAGAGGAAATATTGGTGACACACATACACCCTTCTTTTCATTCTTTTTTTTTTCTTCCCTGCCCAGACTTTATTTTGAGCAGGGATAGATTGAATAAGCATACCGACTAATAATAAAAGCAACTATTTTCTTTCTTTTTTAAACATCCCGTTATCTATAATTGAAAAACAAATGACTTCGCGTATTTCTTTCTAAACAAATCATAATTTATTACTTCCTGCTATCTAACTAGGTGTGGGGGAAGGAAATGAAGATTTTTGGCGGGGAAGTAAGAAAAGTGTCGTTTTAACTATTTTCCAAGCAGTTTTTTAATTTTTTCTCTCCATAAGAACCATCCCCGTGGCTTAACGAAAATATTTTTAAAAAAATTAGCCGAATTGGTCAAGCCGTTCTCCAGTTTTGAGCTTAGCAACGCATTTTGAGTTGCATTTTTATTAATATAGATATAAACTTGTCAATGACTTAAATTAATTCAGATAAATAATGACTTAAAAACAATAAAGTTCTCATATGATAACTTGAAATTTGAGATTTTAATTTTGCTTTCTTTTTATAATGCTCTTTTTTTTTTCTTTTTAATGATGCTTTCCTAATTTTTAATTAAATTTCTTTTACATAACTTAATATGATTTCTTTAAGAAAACGTTTCAGAGCACCCAATAACGACGGAAATTAAAGCTGAGTTAGTTTAATGGACAAATATCAGTTCTGTTTAATAGAAGTATAAATCATTCTGACAGAATTAAGTCACACAATATCAAAGCACTTTTGAAAATTGTTGCAGTTCATTTATCTTCTAACTTTCCTTTTACTGAAAATTCACTTTCTTATTCACCATGTAAACTGCACAAATAATAAAATTTATCCTTTATAATATTTACACAAACACAAATTGTAAAATTTATCTTTTTTTCCCCATGGCTTTAAATCGAATTATTGAATATTAGATAAAATATTGAGAACGATTTGAATTCTAATGCACCATTTTTAAAAATTAGACAAACGAAATAAAAAAAAATATGCCAATATTTACAAAAAATTTGCAAAACTAATAAATATTCACAATTAAAAAAATAATTTTTGCAACTTGGAGTAAAAATCGTTTTCGCTTTCGCCCGCTTTAGCTAAAAACAATAAATTTTGAATGATTTCTTAATTAGCTAAAATTCTAAGTAAATTTTTTTTAAAAAAAAATCGCTCCAAGGTGCTTATTTCCTCTTATCAATGCACGTTTGTGTCAAATTTAATAGCTCTACATTCATCAATGTGTCTTGTAGAGTGCCAACACACACACATTTTTCTTCATTATTAGTAGAGATAGAGAAATTTAAATGCGAAATATTTTTATGTGCTCTTTCTTTTGGAAATCTGGCAGTAGACGTGACAAGGAAAATTATAATAGCTGTCACACCGTTTTCAGGTGGAGCTAGATATTTCCTAGCTTACTGAGCCCGTTCCAAATAACCGTTGTAAATAGGCCTTATTTTTCTTCTCTTTTACACCCTTAGATCAACTACAAGACAGACGCCTTCCTCCGTTCGCTTCCAACCCCTTTCTTTTCTACCAAACCATGTGGTGAACTTCCGGTTCGCCGGTTAAACTCAATCATGCCAGGACGTAAGCTTCAAGAAAAGACAGACACCTAGTAACACAACGTAGACCTTTTTTAGGATTGGTGAGAATTGCAACAATAATGGATCGGACCGATGGAAGAATTTTGAGAATATTAAATTGCAAATAATTGATGTATTGATTGCAATAAAAAATGCTATAATTATTCCTCCCACTCCACCCTCCTTCACACACGCACGCACACACACACACAAAAAAGCGAAACTAACATAAGGAATTCTTAAAATTTAAAAAGTTCGATATTATTTTATTCCCCTCATATCAGAACGAAGTCTATTCGCTAAGTGAACATAGACTTTATTTAACCCTTTGCGCTCGTCTGTGCATTATTTTGACGTCTTATTTATTTATTTTTTCATTTTGAATATTGAAAATATCTGCGGAATGGTAAAAAGACGGAGAAATTCAATTTTAAACACACATACACAAATTTGGAGCAATAAAGAAGCCCTTGTATATTGAATAATTATGCATCGAATTACTTTTCCGAGTGCAAAGGATTAGTTTTTAAAACCGGTCAGACTTTATTTACAATTTTAAAAAGCGATCACAGACTAGGTGATCAGACTTTATTTAGTTTTAAAAAAGCGATCACAGACCAGACTTTATTTAGAGTTTTTAAAAAGCGATCTTAGACTAGGTGATCATAGACTTTGGAGTTTTAAAAAGCTATCATAGATTATGTGATCAGACTTTATTTATATTAAATTACGAATAATTAATGCATTGGTTGCAATAAAAAAATGCTATCATTATTCCTCCCATTCACCCCCCCCCCCAAATCAAAAAGAAGAAAAAGGAAAAAGGAAAGCGAAACTAACATAAGGAATTCTTGAAATTCAAAAAGGAAGATTTTAAAAAAGTTCCGAAATTATTTTATTCCCCTCATATCAGAGCGAAGTCTATTCGCTAAGTGATCATAGACTTCATTTAACCCTTTGCGCTCGTCTGTGCATTATTTTGACGTTTTATTTATTTATTTTTTCAATTTTGAATATTGAAAATATCTGCAGAATGGTAAAAAGACGGAGAAATTCAATTTTAAACATACATACACACAAATTTGGAACAATAAACAAGTCCTTGTATATTGAATAATTATGCATCGAATTATTTTTCCCAGTGCAAAGGGTTAAAGTTTTAAAAAGCGGTCATAGACTTTATTTGGAGTTTTAAAAAGCGATCATAGACTAGGTGATCATAGACTTTAGTTTTAAAAAGCGATCATAGACTAGGTGATCATGGACTTAAGAATTTTAAAAAGCGATCATAGACTAGGTGATCATAGACTTTAAGAGTTTAAAAAAGCGATTATAGATTAGGTGATCAGACTTTATTTATATTAAATTACAAGTAATTAATGTATTGATTGCAATAAAAAATGCTATCATTATTCCTCCCATCCCCCCCCACTCAAAAAGAAAGAAAGAAAGGAAGGAAAAAAGAAAGCGAAACTAACATATGGAATTCTTGAAATTCAAAAAGGAAGATTTTAAAAAATTCGAAATTATTTTATTCCCGTCATATCATTAAGTCTATTCACTAAGTTACCATAGACTTTATTTAACCCTTTGCACTCGACGGTGCATCATTTTGACGTTTTATTTTTTTTTTTCAATTTTGAATATCGAAAATACCTACAGAATGGTAAAAAGACGGATAAATGCAATTTTAAACATACATACACAAAAATTTGGAACAATAAACAAGCCCTTGTATATTGAATAATTATGCATCGAATTACTTTTCCCAGTGCGAAGGGTTAAAGTTAAAGTTTTAAAAAGCGATCATAGACTTTATTTAGAGTTTTAAAAAGCGATCATAGACAAGGTGATCATAGACTTTAGTTTTAAAAAGCGATCATAGACTAGGTGAACATAGACTTTAGAGTTTTAAAAAGCGATCATAGACTAGGTGATCAGACTTTATTTATATTAAATGACGAATAATTAATACATTGATTGCAATAAAAAATGCTATCATTATTCCTCCCATTCCCTCCCCACTCAAAAAGAAAAAAGAAAGCGAAACTAACATAATTAATTCTTGAAATTCAAAAGGCTGATTTTGAAAAGTTCGAAATTATTTTATTCCCGTCATATCAGAGCGAAGACTATTCACTAAGTTATCATAGACTTTATTTAATCCTTTGCACACGACGGTGCATCATTTTGACGTTTTATTTATTTATTTTTTTCAATTTTGAATATTTAAAATACCAACAGAATGGTAAAAAGACGGAGAAATTCAATTTTAAACACACACACATACACACAAATTTGGTGGAATAAACAAGCCCTTGTATATTAAATAATTATGCATCGAATTAATTTTCCGATTGCAAAGGGTTAAAGTTTTAAAAAGCGATCATAGACTTTATTTAGAATTGTAACCCTTTGCAGTCCGAAAAATAATTATATGTAAAATTATTCACCTAATACAAAGATTTGTTTATTGTTATGAAAAATAAATATATATAATTCTTTTAAGTCGAATTTTTTTGAAAACTTAATCGACATCTCTTAAGCATTATGTAGGCGTTTTTAACAATTAAATTTGAAAAATAAATAAACAAAACGTCAAAGTGATGCACAGTCTTGAATGTGGAGTCAGAAGTGATATCGGATTGCAAAGGGTTAAAAAGCGATCATGGACTAGGTGATCACATACTTGATTTAGAGTTTTAGAAAGTAATCACGGATTTTGATAAGAATTTTTTTAAAAATTGGTAACATTGAATTGATAAAAAAGATAAAACTTGATTCAAATTTTTAAAAAACGTCTGTTAAGCATAGTTGATTATTTAGTACAATTTCAGTAATTTATAAGCAACATATTTAAAACATTTTCAAAGAATCGTTATTCGTTTACAGACGATATTTAAAAAAAAACTTAAAAAAAGCAAAAGTAAATAATGATAACTTTAAGAAAACGAAATTAATTTATATTACTATTAAGCCTTATTTCAAAAAAATTAGAGCTAATAGAAATTATAACTATGTAAAAGAATAACAGTATTTGCTAACAGTTTTAAATTAGTTGAATAATCTTATTTCAACTAATTTTATGACAAAAAGAATTGAACAACACCAGCAAATGATTCTATAATAATGACATTTAATATATATTAAATTTAAAAATATATATTGATTTGGAAACAAATTTTATTACCTTTCAACTAAATAATGCTCCATTTTATTGGTTGATAAAATGGCTGGAAAATCACGATAAAATTTTTTATTAGAAGCCAAATTACGAATTATCAAGTTTAAGGTGTTAAGAAACAAATTTTTCATTGTAAATATATTTACATTAAAAAAATTACTTAATTATTAAATTAAATATTCATTATTAAATTATTACAGTTAATTTTATTGTTCAAAAATTAAGTAAAATATGAAAAAAAAATGAAATCAATCATCGCACATTTCAAGCTATCATGTGAGAACCTTATTATTCTTTAAGTTAATATTTATCCTAATTAATTCAAGTCATTGAATATTTTAAACCAGTATGCAAAAGAAATATTGGTAAAAGTAGGTCAAACTTTAAAAAACGCATCTACTTTGAAAAAAGCATACATAGTAATAATGCAATTCTGGTAAAAGCAGGTAAAAATGAGATTAAAATATGTTGATGAATACTAACATTTGTGCTTTTATTCATTGCCTACGCAATTTCGAGCTTCAATTGTTCATTCCCTCAGTAACTCAAAATCCGTAACGAAAACAATGTCATGTTCTCACATGATAATAAAACATGAAAGAAACAGCAGCATCATACGGGCAATCAATAGAAATCAAAACTATAGTTAAAACCAAATAAATTTTAATGATTTTTCTTTAAATATTTAGTGAAAGAAAAATGTCGGTATCTTTTGCACATGTAGCGTGATTTAAACGGACGTTGGTTTTATCATCGCTTTTTGTACATAACACGCCTCCCAGATGAAATAAATCGTAATTGATAATTGTAGGTGAAATAAATCGTAAAGAGGGTAATGTTCACTGTCTAGAATCGTAAAATGTTTAAATCAACGATTGAATATGGCATTAATTAATAAGACAGACATATAAAAATTATTTATATTCGAAATAATAGTTTCTCAAAGCAAAGTTATTTCGTAAATGGTAGAATATATCATGGAAAACTATTTATATTCGAAATAATTGCTTCTCAAAATAAAGTTATTTCGTATGAGTTAGAATATATCTTGGAAAACTATTTATATTCGAAATAATTGTTTCTCAAAACAGAGTTATTTCGTAAATGGAAGAATATATCTTGGAAAACTATTTACATTGAAATAATTGTTTCTCAAAACAAGGTTATTTCGCAAATGGTAGAATATATCTTGGAAAATTATTTATACTCGAAATAATTAGTCCTCAAAACCAGGTTATTTCATAAGTGGTAAAATATATCTTGGAAAACTCTTTATATTCGAAATAATTGTTTCTCAGAGCAAGGTTATTTCGTAAATGGTAGAATATATCTTGGAAAACTATTTATATTCGAAATAATTGTTTTTCAAAACAAGATTATTTCGTAAATGGTAGAATATATCTTGGAAGATTATTTATATTCGAAACAATTATTCCTCAAAACAAAATTATTTCGCAAGTGGTAGAATATATATTGGAAAACTATTTAAATTCGAAACAATAGTTTCTCAAAACCAGGTTATTTCGTAAATGGTAGAATATATCTTGGAAAACTATTTATATTTGAAATGATTACTTCTCAAAACAAAGTTATTTCGTATGTGGTATCGTGGAAAATTATTTATATTCGAAATAATTGTTTCTCAAAACATAGTTATTTGATAAATGGTAGAATATATCTTGGAAAACTATTTATATTCGAAATAATTATTCCTCAAAACAAAATTATTTCGTAAGTGGTAGAATATATCTTGGAAAATTCATTTCTAACCAAAGTTCAACAAAAGAAAAATTATTCAAATTATTTTTATTCGATAGATATATCACGTATCGTTTAAATTAATATAACGGATTTTGTAGTTTTCAGTGTAATTACAAAATAGTCAATAAACTTATCGGCGCAATTTGTACGTCGTTCCTTAATTTCATAAATTTTATTTTGCTTTTTCTATCAAATATTAAAAATGAAAATCAGAAGCATGTAGCAATACGAAAATAAAAAAATAAAAAGGTTAATTAAATAGATTCAAACTATTTATCATGGATACATTTGAAATACAAAGTATTTCATAACTAATTTCTCTTTTCCTGAAGTGAAATTGAATTATACGCGGATATCCTTTTATTATGAAACTAAACCAATACAAAAAAATATCCACGAAAAAAAAAGACAGGCAGTGCCAGGTACTTTTTAATGCACAAACCAAACAAATTTTCTAATTTATTCACATTTCTTTTTCGATTACTACTGAATCCGGCTGATTTCAAAATCCTTGAATACTTCTAATGGAATTAAAAAAGAAAAAGTAAAAACAACAAAACATGAAAGCTCACTAAGCATAGATAGACCACTTCGGGAATGTTTTATAAAAATAATTTTAACCACAACACTCAAATATTGAAATGTGAGTCTATGTATGCTACCATTTTCAGAATAAAGAGAACAAAAATCTACATAAAAATATGAAGAAAAAAAAAGAAGTAATCATTTTGAGAAAATTTCATTCAGTATAGTTTTTTAATTCCTCTTTTACCTACCACCGAATAAAGCTTTATTGGAAGAATCCAATCTCAAATTTTAAGTTTGCGATAACTTAAATGAAATTATGTAAGGAAAATTAGTTTTAAAAAAACGTAATAATAGAAATAATTAATAAAAATAATAATAGTTAAGAAAAAGTGCATAAGAAACATAAATGTAAGAAAAAAACATAAAATTTCAGTTTTTATAAAACGGATAAACGGATTTACAATACATTTTTTCCTCATAATTTACTGCAGGTATATTAAAAATTCAAATTGCCATATTTCTTCAGGAGGGTACATCTTTATTTACAAATCATAATTTTTTTTGTTCAATGTGCTTATAACATGTCAGTTTGTAACAATAGAAGGTTTGTTTTCAGAAAAAACAGATAATTCGAGCCACTGTCAGAGGAAGACGACGACATATGAAGTGGCATGTGCTCCTCAAATTTTCCTCAACAGTGGAAATGAATTTCTATGAAGAAAGAAAATATTGAGTTGGATTCTAAGTGTTTTAGTAACGTTTTCACTATTTCTATGAAATCGAAAGTGTATTAGGAGGACGCAACGCACATACGTTATCTAATCAAAATTACTTCTTCTTTAGTCCTCTCCTCTACTATTTCATTGCACAATTTGAAGAGATTATTATTTATTGAGTTAAAGAAAGTACGAAAAGTTTTATATAAGTATGAAAAGTAAGTATGAAAAATACTGGCATATTCTTTGCCACGAATTAAATATTTTTCTTATTTCCGGAATGAATTAACTCAAAAATATTTTATTACTCACTAATGGTCAATAAGGCAGCTGCTTTGGACGACCAAGCCAGTTTTATTCAGTAAAATTTCTGAAGTTATCACAGAAAAATTCCAAAATATCATTACATTTTTAATCACAAAATTTTTATTTGATTTTAATTAATTAAATTTTAATTTCATTTTTAATCATTTAAAATTTTCTATGATTTAAGCAAAGAAACATATCTCATGATCAAACACATCTCATATACATATCAAAGAAACATATCTCATGATCAATGTTTCCATTGATTTATAAAAAGGAGTGTTAATTTTATTTTAAACTAGCCGCCTTTGGCGACCAGTTGGTCCGCCAGTATTAATTCTCGCTAAAATTTTCATATAATATTTATGTAGCTGTGTCTCATAACAGGTTTTTCACCACAATATTTTTAAACCAAACAAATTTTGATAAGCAAATAATTCATTTAGAGTATTATTTAGTATTATTTTCTTCAGATGATCTGTTCATTGTACTACTCATATTTTTTTTTTCTATCCGAGCAATGATTGTCCTGGAATTGATACTTTAATTAAATGGTGGAGGGAAAGGTCTAAAATTCTACGTTTTTATAGAATAATGAGATTCAAATTTTCATAAATGTAAACACACTAAACAAATACAGACACAATTGGTTTTCAAGAGATGCGAAAGTTTAAAAACCGCTTGGAAAATGCCGCACACAGAGGAAATAATATTGAAACACACACATTCTTCTTTTCTTTTCTTTTTCTATCCTTTTTTTCTTCACTAATTTTGTTTCTACAAACCCTATTTTCACTTTGTTATTCTTTTTTTTTCTTCCCTGCCCAAATTTTATTTTGAGCAGGCATAGATTAAATATTCATACAGACTAATAATAAAAGCAGCTATTTTGTTTCTTTTTTAAACATCCCGTTATCTATGAATGAAAACCAACTGACTTCGCGTATTTCTTTCTAAACAAATCATAATTTATTACTTCCTGCTATCTCACTCAGTTGGCGTGGGGGAAGGAAATGCAGATTTTTGGCGGGAAAGTTAGAAAAGTGTCGTTTTAAGTATTTTCCACGCAGTTTTTTCATTTTTTCTCTCCATAAGAACCATCCTTGTGTCTTAACGAAACTATTAAACAAAAAATTAGCCGAATCGGTCGAGCCGATCTCTAGTTTTGCGCTTAGCAACGCATTTCGAGCTCCATTTTTATTATAATAGATATGTGTATCTAATCTCTGATAACAAAATGAAGCAAGAAGAAAATGTCATGAAAGTTATGCATAGTACGTAGCATAATGTTAAACTTTGATTGCAACAGAAAAGAGCTAGTCTAAAATTATTTTATAGGGGGAAAAAATTGTAATAGCCAATCGGGAAAAGGCCAATAAAATCATGATGCTTTTTCTGATTGAACAGAAAATTATTTTAAAAAAATAATGGGAATATGTTACATTCAGTTCAAGGTGGAATCTAAAAAATATTTTATATCTCTCAAAATTAATAAAACTATTATTAAAAGTGTTTGTTGACAAATAATAGTGTTAAACACTTCTGTTTTGTTTAATAATGCTAAGCCAAAATTTAGGATACAATTCCTTTTTTATCAATTTTTTAAAAATATCACAAATCTATTCACAATATTGTGTTGACCAATCGATTAACTTAATCTCTTTTTTTTTACCAAAGAATTTTAAAAATCCCTCGATTCCAATATAGTTTGAAAGGCTCTTTCTCGCATCCATGCTTCCATTTCTAAAATCAGATCAAATTATCAAGTTAAGAAAACGGAGAATTAAATAAAGAAATTATAATAAAGAATATGAAATCTTCGATCGTAAATTTCAAGTTATCATGTTAGAAAATTATTATTTTTGAAGTCATTACTTATCTTAATTAATTGAAGTCATTAATACATTTAAACCGGTTTGAAATGATCACGTGACTTCTCTATCGGGATCTCTATCTCCCTCCATCCCTCCTTCTCTCTCTGTGTGTGCGTGCGTGTGTGTATGCACGTACAAATTTTAAAAGTTGAATTTTCAATTTTTCCAGCTGGCAAACAAAGCTTGGGATCTATATCAATTTCAAGATGAAATGATAGCCATGATGTCATATTTCTTCATCAGCCTTTTAAAAATGCATCTGTTTCAATGCTGTATATGTAATAATAAAGCAATGCTGGTAAAAGCCAGTAAAAAAGTCCGCGAATTTCGAAGACATCAAAATCTCCTAGCCAAAATAACATCATGTTCCCACATTATTATAATAAAATCCAGATTTGAGTAATTTCCCTTATCTTTAAGATCTCATAGTTTATCCTTTCTCGTATATTCTCTCATAAATATATTTACTTGTGATTACTAATCGCATGTCATTGGTAATCAATAGTTAGAAAATGTCTATCAGCATATGATTTTGGGGGATTTTGTGGTGATTAATACTGGGATACAGTTAAGAATAGACACCAGAAAACCGAATGTGTATTTTGGAAGTTTTTTTTCTGGCCGATTGAAGCAAAAATTTGGCTAAATTACAATTTTAGTCAAAACAATCCTAACCACAATTTCGTATACTTAAATGATCGCGCTTGAAATTTCCATGTCAACAGATTTGGATTCAAATTTGATTGATACGTGTCTACACTTCAGATACATCTTTGTTCCAAATTTTATCCAAACATTGTATTTTTGTTTGAAAAAAAACACAATTGGAGTGTTGAGGAGGAATTTAAAAAATATGTTTATTTTACATCTAATATGTTTCAGTGTTATTCTTTTCCGTTTCATTGTTGATGGACTTTAATTGTTAATGGATAATGGATAATTGTTAGTGGACATAGTTAATGGATATTTAATCACATTAATGGTTGGATTGAAACTGTTCTGTTTTGTGAAAAACATTCTTATTGTTTGTAATAATTTTTTTAAAAAAATGCTTTTTTAAAATTAATTGAGGAAGAATGTTAAAAAATCCATTTTACATTTTATATTTTTAGATTTTAATTTACTGTTAAATTAGGTTAAACTCAAAACCATTTTATTCCTCTTTATGCAATAAAAAAAATTAAAAAAAAACTTAACAATAGAATTGAGGCTGTTTTTTTTTTTTTTTTTTTTTTTGAAAATCCATTTTACATCTATTTCTTTTACATTTCATGGTCAATTGACTTTATTTAATCCGGTTGAAATGAAAACCATTGTATTGTTTCTGCTTAAAAAAAAAAAATTAATGTTCTCTTTTTTCAACCAACTTGAAGAGCAAACTTTAAAAAAAATTAGATTTAATATCATATAGTTTCAGATTTTAATTTATTACTAAACCATATTAGACACAAAACCATTATATTCTTCTTTATGAAAATAAAAATAATAAAATCGTTAAAATTGGCAATTACTTAAACAATTGAGAATGAATTTGAAAAGGAAAAAAAAGCATTTTTTCTTCCGATTTTATACTAGGCACATTTATGTTTAAAGACACTAAATAAATTATATCTACTTAATGTTGAAGAATCAAAACCACTGTCTTCCTTCTAATTAAGGAAAAAAGTAATAAAAAAATCTAAACATTCTTTCGTTTAGTCAATTGAAGTCAAACTCATATTTAAAAAATTAAAAAATAAACGCAAAAAGTCTTTTTTTTTAAATTTTACAATCGAGTTGTTAATGTTTTATTCACATTTTATCTAGCTGAATTCAATATTTTTGTATTTCTTCTGATGAAAAAAATAAAAAAATAAATACACAAATAATTTTTTAGCCAATTGAAAAGGAATTTGAAAGGTAAAAAAGCATCTTTCCTTTTAAATTTTGCATTTCGCTCTTTCATATTTACAGATATTTAATAAAATCTATCTACTTTCTTATGAAGTCTCAAGCCACTGTATTCTTTCTAGTAAAAAAAAATTTTTTTTAATCTTAAATATCTTTTTGTTTAACCAATTACAGTCAAATTAGCTTTTTAACTAAAAATAAAAAGCTTTTTCCTCCTAATTTTACAATAGATTCTTTAACGTTTTATTCACATTTATTCAGGCTGAATTCAAAGCTTCCGTATCGCTTCTGATTAAAAAAAAAAAAGAAAAAGGAAGAAATCATGCTAAGGTATCAAAACCACTGTTTTTGACTCTATGAAAAAAATATAATACAATCATTAAAATGGTCGATTTTTAATCAATCAAGAATAAATTTGAAAGGAAATAAAAGATATTTTTTCTTCCAATTTTGTATTAGACTGTTTCTTTATTTAGAAATATTCAGTAAATTTTATCTACTTTCTCGTGAAGATTCAAAACACTGTCTTCTTTCTGATGAAGAAAAAATACAATAAAAAATCTAAAATATCCTTTTGATTAACCAATTGAAGCCAAATTCTTATTTAAAAATATTTCGTTAACAAAAAAAAAAGTCTCCCCCCCCCCTAATTCTAGAATCAATTTTTTAAATATTTACATTAACATACCATCAAGTCTGAAGATTTATTAATTATTAGATGTAGATTTTATTAAATACCTCTAAACATGAAAGAGTCAAGTGGCTGAATTCAAAACCACTGTACTTCTTCTGATTGAGAAAAAAAAACTATTCTTTAAACGTGTTATTCATATTTAACTTACCATTGAATCTTCTTAAATTCAAAACCACTGTATTTCTCCTGATGTAAAAGCAAACAAACAATTCTTTAAACGTTTTATTCATATTTAACTTAAAATTGAATCTGGCTGAATTCAAAACCACTGTTTTTCCCCTGATGAAAAAAAAAATGATTCTTTAAACATTTTATTCATATTTAACTTATAACTGAATCTTTCTGAATTCAAAACCACTGTATTTCTCCTGATGTAAAAACAACAATAATTCTTTAAACGTTTTATTTACATTTAACATACCGTTAAATCTGGCTGAATTCAAAACCACTGCATTTCTTCTGATGAATAAAATGATTCTTTAAACATTTTATTCATATTCAAACCATCGAATCTGGCTGAATTCAAAACCACTGTATTTCTTCTGATGAATAAAATGATTCTTTAAACATTTTATTCACATTCAAGCCATCGAATCTGGCTGAATTCAAAACCACTGTATCTGTTTTTACGGAAAAAACAATTCTTTAATACTTTATTCATATTTAACTTACAATTGAATCTGGCTGAATTCAAAAACCACTGCATTTCTTCTGATGAATAAAATGATTCTTTAAACATTTTATTCACATTCAAACCGTCGAATCTGGCTGAATTCAAAACCACTGTATCTCTTCCGATGAAAAAAACAAATAACAACAAAAAGCGAATAAAAAAAGTAATAAAATGGTCCTTTTTTAGCCAATTGAGGCCGGCTTCTAAAAACGCCCTCGTGCTGCACTTGTTTACCAGACGAGGCTTTGGTCTCAGGGGGGTGATGCGTAAAGGCCCGAAACGCTCTTAACAAGGTTCAGTCATTAAAAAGAGCCGTGGAGCCAGGGATTGGGCTTCTTTCTAAATTAAGCTTCTCTGTGCCAATCTATTCTTATCTATAAGATGGGTTCCTCTCCTTCCTCTCGCCGTCTAAAGCGAAGATGAAAATAAAGTCAGCGTCCCGTATCCATAAATATGATTACATATGTGTAAATTAAGTTGTGAGATGTGCTAATGTGAGGAAACGGCTGTTTGGGAAGTCCTCGATGGCGCAGTTTTGGTGCGGGAGGTTTCGAGCACCACGAAGGTGCTGCTTTATCCCTGAAATTATCGGTGCAAATGAACTTTCCGGTATTAGATATCCGCTCGAGTGAAGGAACTGGATCTTAGAATATTTGTAAAGTCGATTAGGGAAATCCATAAATGTTGTGACGTCGCGTTTAAAAGGAAATGGCTATTTTTGAGATTTTAAGTGATGGATTTTTGTTTTGGGAATGGTGTATGTGAGGTAACTTTGATGTCGCCGGCGCAAGATACGTCTCGTTAAAAGCGATTTGAAATATAGTATTTACATTTAAGGTTTTAGTAAGTAATTGCGTTTTGTTTACAGAAAATGAAAGAAAAGGACCGTTACTATTAAAATTGTCTTTTTTAATTAGTTTGATATCGAATTTTTAAAAAAGATAATATCAAGTGTTTGTATAAATAAATAATTTCAGTTAATGTAATGAACGTTTCCAAAGGCAAGATAAGTATAAAATCGTGAAAGTTATCGTTATTTTCATTTCAATATTTTTTAAATAAAACTTTAGTTTTCACAAAAATTAATTTTTAAAAAGAAATTTCAGAATTTACATTTTCCAATAAGATATAATATATATATTCTAACATAAATTTATTTTATTGAAACAATTAAAATTTTCTTTTAATATTTGTTTCAAAGCAGTGTTTGTTATGGTTATGTTATTATTGATTTCGAATTTAAGGAAAAAAATGAATTCTATATTATCATTACATCACCATCTAATAATTAATTACATTAATTAAATAAAAAATTAATTACCCTTAAGTTCATAATAGTTTCCTGCATAAATTTTTTTAGAACCAAGTGTTGAATTTTATCTTAATTATTTCTGAAATAATATTTTTCATATATTTTACAATTATTCCTTCCTTATTAGATTCCTTCTTTATTATAATGGTAATATCACAGAGTGAAATAAAATTATAATTTATAATTATAATAAATTAATTATTCGGTTCAGTTATAATCCAAAAGTGTTTATTTATCAAATTCAAAAATACATATAGAAATAAAACTAGCGAACAAAATGTTTTATATTGTTAATAAAAGAACTCAATAAGCTGGTGTATTTGGAATTATTTTTTTATTTTATTTATTTTTGAATATATTCAGATCACTAAAATAAATTATTAAGTTGAAAAAAAATCTTTATAACACCATTTACTCTTTCTACTTTACCCACATGTTTATTTACTCTTTCTATTACATTCACATGTTAAGACTGAGGAAGTTACTTGTGAGAAGATACAGAAATCGGAAGAAAGACCTCGTATTCTTGATGAAAGACCGGTTAAATTTTTGAAATTTTTTTGGGAATTTAAAACATTTTTTAAAAATTGCTATGATTTATTAATCAACCCAATTAACTTTTTTACATTTTCCCTATAGCATAATAAGTGCACTAACCTATAAGAATTTTCTTTCCGTTTCTTAAAAAAAAAAACTTCTTTGTATCTGTTTTAAAAAGGATTTTGTGATCCTACTCTCCAATAATCAAAGGGGAAATAAAAATTTATTTTCTTTCCAATGATACACGACTTTAACTTTCTTTTGAAAATTTATCCAAAAACCGTTTTTTTTTTTTAGTATATGATAAGGATTATTTGAAATGTGCATATTATGGACATGACCGTAAATTTTTTAAAAAAGCGAGTAAATTAGCACTTGCAAAGTATTTTAAATTTCAAATCATAATTTTCAAGTAAAAAAAACTACCATTTTCAATTGTGTTTACTTTTTTTATAATCCCATTATTATACTGCAATAAATAAAATTTGTATGAATATTTTTGGATATTGCAATAAATGTTCATGATATACTTATATTCCACGGCATCTAGATCTTTAAATATTCTGATTTTAAAATGTTAAATTAACTAGGAATTTTCAATCCCCCCCCTCGGGTGGCTCCTCGTAATGATGATGAGATGCTTCCGGCATGGTGGTTGGATCTCGCGACTCTGGAGGATACACAAATAGGTGGGGGTAGACTCTTCCCATCGTTGAAGGGACGTACTTCCTACGTCGAGGGTTGTAGCGTGGCCGGTGATGGCCATTAGGACTCAACCACAGCTCCCACCAGTGTTGTTCATTCAGTTCCGATCATTAAGACCTAGTGGTTTGAATCCGAGAGCCTTCGGGCGAGTCGATGATTTAGATATGACTATGCGAATTTTCAATAAGTATCTAAACTAATGTTAAGTAAAAGGAACCATAGATATGTTTTTCATAGTTGTTTTTGAAATGATTGTCAATATACCTTTTCAAATCATAGTAAATAAAAAAATTAAATGTTTTTTTTTTCGTTTCAATTCTTTTATTTATAGAAATTTCTATGTGTTTTACTATGTATGAATTCACACTATTTATTCATTATAAGTATGAATTCACACTATGTATGACATTACCTTCGTTTTTTTCCTCACATGAAATCCAATGTTAGCTTTCATTTCTGTATGTAAAAACTTGTTTAACCAATCATTGAAGTATCTAAAAAAAAGCTTTATTCGGTTAACCAAATATACGTTGTTAAAATTACAATCAAAATATTTAAAACAATCGAAGTCACGATACAGTCCAATCAAGATAATGCACGAATTTTTCAATTTATAGATTTATTTGTAATGAAAAGAAATATATAAATAAGAAAAAAATACGAGAAAAATATTTAAAAAAACAGCTTGATTTACTATTACAATAAAAAAAAATTTTAGAGCCAAAATGTTTTTATTTAAATTAACTTTTCAAACTTAAAATCTACTATATATAAATTTGGAAATAAGAAAGACTTTTAAAAAAGATTACAAATTAGATTGTTGTTATTAAAAAACTGGCATTAAATAAATAAAAAAAGAAATGAACATTACCTAAGTAAAGATCAGTCGGTAATACAGATTTGGAAATGTATTGTATGTAAGTAGAATATTTTATTGCAGTGTTCAATAGTTTTTTTTGTTTTTTTAGTCAAAAAATGCTAACCTTTTTTTTTCTTTCAAAATCGTTTTGTGGACGTCATTTATGCTTTTCTCTACTTTTTAAGCAATTTTACACGATAGAGCGGAATTTGTAACAAGCTAGAATTTAAATCCGACAGTAAATTAAAATGTCCAGATTTTCTGAGTTCTAAAACACAAAACACGCCAGATATCTGAGACGGAAACGACAACAAATAGAGATAAAAACAAACAGAGAGGATCTGAGACTATCTAAGTAATCAGATACCTTTTTACCATTATCTCAATTATATTCAAAGAGATTTTGATATCGAATCACCATTACTCTCAATAACAAAGAAATTAGGATTTATAAATACATAATGTAAATATCATAAAAGTTGATAAAAAAATTCTTTTAAGTTCTTTTTTTTAATTAAAATTCTATTTAGATTAATTTCATATTGTTTAACATGTAAAATACTGTTTGTAAGCAAAATGGAACAATGGAACAACAGGTCATTTTACTCGGAACCGGGTCAAAACCGAAAAAGAAGACAAAAATCTGTGACCTCTGGTCAATTAAGATAAGCCGATAGTATTTATTGCCTCAATGTTTCTCCCCTGGTTTCAACGATGGTTGACGAAGAAGCCGATGCAGTTCGCATCCATCATCGGCGTTTCTCAAAAAAGAAGACCGGATCACTAACCCATCAAAACCAGATGGTCCTCGCTGCCTTCCAAGACTTAAAACACACAACAAAAACCCTCCTAAATTCGCGCGTTTATACGATGCCCGATTTAGAATACGGTCCTGTGCCTCTCCGCTATATGGAACAGCCGCTTTATTACGCAAAACACAGAGAAGGAAAATGGCACCTTTCCCTGCTACTGTTGAAACTTCCCCAAACAGTTGCGTTCTTTCCCCTTTGCGCACAGCTGGCGGTTGGCGTAATCGTCCAGGTAGGCAAACAATCCACGGAAACATGTTACAGAATACGAAGATGAGCTACGAAAATAATGTTTCACCACTTAGGAGGGAAATGGTAAACATGGAAGTCTATTTGGTACTAGATTCAAAATATTTTCTGTCATGT
>JAOUZG010040464.1:4062362-4077246 GCA_026289955.1 Argiope argentata
GAGTGTGTGTGGATTAGTGTGTGAAATGTGTGTGTTAGTGTGTGGAATATGTGTGCATTAATGTGTGGAACGTGTGTGCATTAGTGTGTGGAATGCGTGTGCATTAGTGTGTGAGTGAGTGGAGTGTGCGACTGAAATGCAACATATAAGAACGCGACCAATAATACATGAAATACTGTTAATTTTATCTCAATATTTCGCGTTTAACAGAATTTGCACTTTTTAAGAAGAACTCGATCAATAATAGATGAAATAGTGTTAATTTTATCTCAATATTTCGTAGTTAACAGATTTGCGCTTTTTAAGCAGAACTCGATCAATAATACATCGAATAGTGTTATTTTTATCTCAATATTTCGTAGTTAACAGAATTTGCACATTTTAAGAACACGATCAATAATACATGGAATAGTGTTATTTTTATCTCAATATTTCGTAGTTAACAGAATTCGCACTTTTTAAGAACTCGATCAATAATACATGAAATAGTGTTAATTTTTATCATGAAATGGTGTTAATCTTAAGTCTAATCTAAGAAGTCGAAAATGCTGTTCTTCTATGCTCGTAAAATTTTTAAATATGCCAGGACCTGACGTAGCATTTATTGTATAGTAAATATTTAGATCTACCTAATTTATTCTTTTCAACAAAAGAATTTGGATTTAACAGCTCTTCTCAATTAATCAAATATTAAAGAATTTTTAAGAATTAAGAAAATACTTATGTGCCAGATGAATAAAAATTTAACTAAGAAAATCATGTAATAAAAAATTGAATAAAAATCATTAAAAAAATTGTGTTTTTAAATTTGCATTCTTATTTAAAAAGATACTTGGCGTAAAAAGTATCAGGAAACAATATTTTAATCATTCTCTCTTATTTCTACAATTTTCATAAACAAATAGTTTCAGTGTTAAAAAATAAATGACTTATTTAAAAATTGTTTGAAACAGTCATGATTTTTCAACAAAAATGACAACGTCCAGGTAGAAAAAGAATGACCTACATTTTATTTAGAAATAACAACAAAAATAAAGTGGGAAATAATTTCCTAGTTAATATCAGTAAGCAAAATAGAAAAAAACCAGAGCAAAACAAAACAACAAAAAATAAAAAATTCATAAAGCTCTATATTTATAAACATTATTCAATTTGAAGGAGAAAAAAATCTTTTTATTAAAAAAATATTTCCCCAAATTTTTTTCTTAAAAATATACCAAAGAAATAATTATTTTAAAATCAGTCAATTATCTGCACACAGTGTCTAACTATTTTGAAGACATGCAATATGGTAGTTAAGTGTTAAGAATAACATCAATGAAATTTGAACAAATCGAGATCCAAATGTTTCTTACTACTTCAGTAAATGTCTTTACAGAAGCATTTAATTCAATGTTTCATTTATTTAATTAATTAATCAACAAAATATTATTAGAAATGTTCGAAAGAAGGTTCACCGTGTCATCGAAATTTCCATTCGATCAGAGAAAATAAGATGAAAAAATGTAAGAAATAAAAATGATAAAAAAAGACAACAAACAGAAAGCTTAATCGAATACAAAAATACGCTTAACGGTCACCAGATAGATTATCGCTGATTTGATTTATAATGCAATCTATAGCAATGTTATTATTGTTAAGATAAAATTTTAAAAAATTTCATCATTTCTTTATATCATTCAGTAGCGTGCTCTCGTCAGTATTAAAAAAGTAAGCAATATGCGAAGCAAGTAATTTCTATAAACACAATTCTGAAACAAGATTTTCACATCTGTTTCTAATTTGTAGTATAGATGTCTTTGTGCCGACGTCCTAACACAAAAGTAACACTTCTTCCCCGTGATCTGGACGTCTTGGGTTCGAGCCTGGATCGGGCATGGTTGTTCTTCTATCGATGAAGAAGAATGAAGGTGCCCCTCCCCACCCCTTGAAAAAAGGGGCTGTTCAAGTGAATGTGATGCGTGAGTAGCTAAGACGTACTCTTGGCTCTAGCTTGTGATACTTAAAATAAAAGAAGCACTTCAGCTTAAAGTCGCTGAACGTCACAGCGAGTTTGTCCATGGTAAGTATCATTAAAAACAACAGTATGTCTTTGTAAAAGCATGTACTCAATCATTTTATACAACACGATGAGTTATTTTTTGAAATAATTCATGTTATGAAATAAATGATAAATTATAATTAGTTATTTCTTTAAATAATTAAATTATAACCTTTTTATTGCAATATTTAATTACAATTTGCCAGAGCAATACTTTACAATAAAGTTATTTTAATAAATTCCTATTTCTTTATCTTATTATAACAAGCTGAAATGGTACTTACGTATTATATCGCCCAACTTTATCGTCAAATTTGAAATCCTCGCCAAAGAGTGGCTTAAACGCCAATTATGGAAATGGGGCAATGGTATAATTCGTTGATCTTTATCGCCAAATTTAAATCCGTCGCCAATGAGTTACTAAACCGTTAGCGAAGACGGTATAATACGTAAGTACCGTGAAATGTTATTAAATACATTTCATATCAATATTTTAAGTAGCACTACGCTATCAATAGTTTTAGCAGTCAGGGTGAATAAGAAAGTTGCCAAAAGCAACTTTTATTGGAACATTTTTATAAAACCATCGACTTTTAATTGAGCAATGAAGAGTAATCTTTCGAATTCAATGGGCTCAAAAATTCTCCGGAATTCGTATATTAAGCGTTATGACACAAAGGGGACTAATCCCACAATTTTCAATAGATTTAACGACATAATATTTAATTCGAAAGCATATTTTCTCACAAAACTAAAGGGATGAAAAGAGTTCCAGCTGTCTCATAACAGACGTTAGCACTTGTGAAAAGAGCTAGTGTTATTGCTTTAAAAGGGTAATCTATGCTTCAATTTAGCGAAAATCCGCTAAATTGAGATTCACTCTTTGCCTTAAAGCCTCATATAGCTAATATACGAATTTACAATTATAAGGTTGCGTAAAATTCGAAATTACAATTGTTTCTTTCAAAACATGATGCCCGAAATATTCGATAAATTGTCAAACGATTATATCCTTTTAAATTTTATATCGATTGGAAGTATCTGCCATGACTTTCAATGCAGGAGTAAAAAATCGATTCATTCCAGCATTATGGTAATCGTAATTGGGTGTAAGGCTTCTTAAATGGGAAGTATAGATTTTAGGCAACAAATCATAAGGTTCAGATTTTTTAAATTAATTTTAAGTAAAATATTTTAAGTATATAGCTTAAACTTTCAAATTCTAACTAAAAAATCAGAGTAAATATCTCAATTTTACTTATTTTTTATCAAATATTAATTAAACAATGAATAATTGGTAAGATACACTAAAATAAGATGCAATAGTTTTCTTGAAATAGTACAAAAAAATTTCAGTGCTACATTTTCTTAATTAAACACACATATGCATTAGTAATTTGACTTTCAAAAACGAAATGCATATCATGATTTCCCCACTGAATTTTATCGGGAAATCATGATATGCATTTCATTTATGCAATATTGCTTCAATAAGTGTTCAAATAATATTTCATTTGAATTGTTTTTAAATGACATGAATAATTACAACAGTAAACCAGTGAATTATGTGAATAATTATAACAGTGAATTATGTGAAAAATTATAACAGTGAGCCAGTGAATTATGTGAATAATTATAACAGTGAGCCAGTGAATTATGTGAATAATTATAACAGTGAACCAATGAATTATGCGAATAATTATAACAGTGAACTAGTGAATTATATGAATAAATACACCAGTTAAATGATCAATTGCCAATATGCCTATATTGTGATTGTGGAATAACAGTTTATCTTATCCTTATAGAATGCCCTCATTTTAATGCTCGGCGTTTATTTTACTTCAAAACAACAGCAGTGACTTTAACCATTCATTGTTGCTTGGTTGAGATCCACATGAGAACCTTTTTTTATCTTTTTAAAGTGTCTGTAGGTGTTTATTTCTTAATTTGAGCTCACTATTATGGCTTCGTTTCGACTTTTAGTGTTTTTTCATTGTTTTACTAATGCTTATTCATGCGTCACTTTTATAGAAAGAGTTTTTTATTGGACGGTTAATTAGAGATAAACTTGTTTGGAATAGTATAACATTCCTATTGGTTCTTGTGCCAAAAAACTTCAAAACAACCAACAACACTGAACCTTAAATCCATAGTAAGATGATCTCCGATGAAATAACTGTGTTCATTTGATTCGTCATTTATACTGTTTTCAAATTCTGGGTTAAGGACATCTAGAAAATAGTTACTAACAATGAAGTGGACAAACAATTTCTAGTTACTAACATATAAATATATTAGCAACTAATATATGAATAGTTACTAACAATGAATTCAAACATTAGTTTCACATTTTCAATTTGTTTATAGTGTCTTAAAATTCAAAATATAAGAAGACATTTTGATAGAGTTTGTAACAATAAACTTGAAATCCATAATAATTCCCTTTACAAAACTATGAATAATTGGTGCTCTATTTGAATTGGTTTCAATTTTTCAAGCATTCGATGTTTTGTTTATAGTGTCTTAAAATTCCAAATATAAGAAGACATTTCTGTAGAATTTGTTACAATGAAATTGGAATCCACAGTCAAACTATGAAATTTACAGTCAAAACTATGACTAACTGATGTTTCATTTGAACTGGTTTCAAGTTTTCAAGTGTCCAATCAATTCTTTGTTTATGCTGTTTTCGAATTCCAAATATAAGAAGACATTTCGACAGAGTTTGTGACAATGATCTTAAAATCCATGGTAATTCCATTTACAAAACTATGACTCCTGATGACAATGACTAACTATGACTTTCAAGCGTCCAATGAATTATCCGTTTATACTGTTCTAAAATTCCAAATTTAGGACATTTAGATACAATTTCGAACAATAAACATGAAATCCATAAAGTGGTAGTTTCATTTTGAAAATTATAACCAAATGATGTTTCATTTGAAATGTTTTCAAATTCTGAGGTTTTAAAAGAAGGCGTTTGGGAGCTAAAACAGGACAGAAAATGAAAAGGATAGAATTTTTTAAAGCCTTAATTAAGAGAATACTTGAATAATAATGAAAAATTCAGGTAGAGAAACACAAAATCACAATATTGATGGAAACTCTTCATTGGCTTCGATCAGATGACTGATACTCAGAAGTTGACAGCTGATGTAAATGTTACACGTCGGATATTGATTGGAGGTCCATTAAATATTACTAAGAAAACATAAAATCGGCACAATTTCTGATTACCATGACTTTTTTTTTCTTCACTAAAAGCAAGTCGAAAGTGTGTCTCACCCACTTGTCCCCGAAGCAGGCCGCCAACGCAGGGCTGGGCCCCAACTAACGCGTCTATGGGGTGTATTCGGATAGCCAGTGCTGCTCTGTATTAAGAAAAAAAAAAGATGGCAAAGTAAAAAAAACACGGGCAAAAACAGAGGCGCTCAGTTAGAGGCGTGGGTGATTTTTTTCTTCTTTCGTTTTTAACGGAACAAGACACGCATGACTCACCATGCACCCTATGAACGAGTGAAAGGGAGAGGAGGGGGGTGAAGAGAAAGAAAAAAAAAGTTGTAGAGTTAGAAATTCAAAACAAAAGAAAGAGGTGTTGCGGAAATCCATAATAAAGATAAATAATATATTATGAGCAATATTAGGGCGAGATTTGCCAAAAGATGAAGACTTAAGTGAGATGTAGTGGTCAAAGAACTTGCTGATATATATTTTTTATTATTATTTCTGATCTTTTCCTTTCTTTTCTTTTTTTCTCTTCCTTCTGTTTCTGTTCTGAAGTCGTGTGGCTTGATTACAAGTCTATTTCCCATTTTCAGATCAAGGATCAAGAAGAATAAAGAAATGATTTATTTTATTCATAAGAGGTTCAACTTACACAGATTTAAAAATTGAAATTAAAAAAAATCTTAATATTAATCGAAGTTCAACCCTAAAACTCACTATTCCGAGAAATTGTAATTTTTCATTTTCAGATCAAGGATCAAAAAGAATAAAAAAATTGTCTATTTTAATTCACAAGGGGTTCAACTTTCACAGCTTTATAAATTTAAATAAAAAAATGAATATTAATCGAAGATCAATCTTGAAAGCTCACTTTTCGAGAAATTGCCATTTTTCATTTTATAATCAAGGATCTAGAAGAATAAAGAATTGGTCTATTTTAATTCATAAAAGGTTCAACTTTCTCAGCTTTATAAATTTAAATAAAAAAATCCAGATATTAATCGAAGTTTAATCTTGAAAGCTCACTTTTCGAGAAAAAGAGGGAGGGGGGCAGTCGTTGTGTTGAGAATTATGATTTTCTCTTGATCTGATTCAAAGTTATCAATTAAATTTTTAAATTAATTACGAAAAAGTCTTTAACAATTAATTGAACATAAATGACATAGATAATCACTAAAGCAATTAAAGCACATAAAAGCACATAAAAAAACCGGTTATATCATTAGGTAATCATAGGCAGAGCCTGGCTAAGGCAGGGGCAATTGCCCTGGGTTCCCACATCAGAGGGGGGCCCCAAATGTATTTAGAAGTTTTTCTTACAGATAGATACTTAAGATAATTATAGAAAGCATTCTAATATAAACTTGCTTAAGCCTTTTATCAGATTGCATTTTAAATTTAATGGTTTAATATGGTATTTCAAGTTAAGATTAAGAGTATTTTAAGTTTAAATAACATTTTGAATTAATTACAGAAAAATACCATAGACAAGTTTTACCCACGGTTCTTCATTACAAAAACAGTGAAGCAGAAAGAGATATCCGAACAAGTTTTTTGCCCCGGGTCCAAATTAAGCTAAGTCGAGCCCTGATAATAGGGAAACAATTAGGAATATTATGTTATCACGCTCGAACATCAAATATCATTATACAATGTCGATTATCAAAACATTTATTTATTTCAGTTAATATTTATTATTATTTTTTAAATTTATTTATTTTTATAGAAATTTATTATACAATATTTCATAATATATATTTCACAGAATAGTCGTGAAGTCGAGTGATTTGAATACAAGTTTATTTTTCATTTGCAGATTAAAATTCAAGAAATACAGAGAGATGACATATTTCAGATCATAGGAAGTTCCAGTTTCGCAGCTTTATGAATTTAACTAACAATATTTAAATATTAATCAAAAATCAATTTTTAAATTTCGCTATTCGAGAAAGGGAAAAATCCATTATGAATTATAATATTCTCCTAATTCAGAAGTAACAATAAAATATTTAAAAAAGAATTAAGAAAAGTACTTTAATAATTAAGATACCATAAATGACAACGACAAAACTGAAGCAATTAATTTTGTCTCAGCTCAAAAGACCGGTTTTATCATTAGGAACACGCCTAGGAGAGCAACGTTACGGCTACTTATTCACCATTTATTAATATACCACATCAATCATTCAAAAAACTTATTGATTTTGAATAATTTTTAAAAATTTGATTATTATTTGTCATTATTATTAAAAAATATTTATTTTTGTCGGAACTTATTATGATATAATATTTTAAAATATATACTTCTCATGATAATATACAATTTATAATGAATAAAATATATAACGATAAACAAAAATAATTAAAACCTCTGTAATATTATTATTAATATCCATGCGTTATTTCTTTAAATGAAAAAGTGAGAGGGAAGATTAACAATTTTTATTCACCTTTGGCATAAAATACCTCTGCAATTGTTTTATCTAAGCTTAAATGTGAATATGCTAGTATGTTGTGTTTTTAATAATATAGATTAAGAAATCTCTGCCAAAAAGCAAAAATAATTTTAAGTCATTCAACAGACGACATTCAGATTATCAAGAAATATCGTGTATATATGGTGCTATATTTTATGTTAATAGAGTGACAATATTATATTCCATACTTTTTTGTATATAAATATTTTTCAATATTTGTAACCAAAAAGTCTCATAGAAACTCACTTAATAAATGCTCAGTAATTATGTGAATGCCGAAAACTTTTCATGTAAAAATAGATCGCATATATGAGAAAGGTACTTTTCCGTTAACTGGACGTAAATTGAAAAATCGCAAACGGAATTTTGCAGATTCCTACATTATTTGGCGATTTTTTTTTTGTTTTAAAATCGCTATTAGAAATTTGGTGGAATTCTACATTATTTGTCGAAATTTCGTTTGCGCCCGGCTAACGGCAAAGTACCGAGATCAATTTAAACCCTTGTAGTTTATTATTTATTTATCGGACCCTTAGATAAATATTATTCAGAAAGGACAGGCGAAACAGTAAATCTGAAACAGTAACCTATAGTTTCAAAAATGTATGCTATAAATATTAAAAAGTTGTCACAAATTTATCAAAACAAAAGAAAAATATCAAAAGGCTTGAGGGGAAAAAATGGCAAGTGCGTAAGACATACGAATTTAAAGCTGCTTTTAAAGCTAAAAAAGAAGAGCAAACAATGACTAAAGTGGATTCTTCTACAAATGGACCAATAACACAAAATTTTCCAAAGAGAAGCTTTTTATAGAGATAGATAGATATATTTTATAGAAAACTCTTTAACACTTAAGAAAGGGAATAGTTAAAAAGATAATTTTGTTTTAAAATACTTTAGTTAAATTGGCAAAAAAAATTTATTATTAAACCTAATAAATTACATTTAATTGATAAATTATTATTTTTTATTTTTTCCCCAATACCATTCAGGTGCAAGATTTATTATTATTATGCGAATGAAGACGCAGAAATTAATTTCCATCCAGAAAACAATCATAGTAAAAAAAAATATGTTAAAAGATTTTTTTCTATACATAAATTTATTACACATAATAGATATAGATGAAGAATAGATATTGATTAATAGATATTATTAAAAAAGTTTACTTTTTAAACTTTTGAAAGCGGTATCATATAAGATTTAGCAGAAAAATGTTCGAAAAAGCAGAATTGGAAACACTTATTAAATCAAGAATTTTATTCAAATTCAGAGAAAAGCTATTTTAAATTATAATTTACGAAATTATAATTTAATGTCTTCCTTTTTTGAATAATTTTTCAATTTTAAAAGTCAGAAAAATAAAGCTCGTATAAAAATAATGTCAATTCCTTTGTTTGATTCGAACAGAAATCGAAAGCGATAAAAGAAACTTGCCGCAATTCAGAGATAAAATGATTTTCATTTCTTTTCCACTAATTATCAAATTTCGTCATAACGAATTTTTTTTTAAATTTTATCTTTCGCATGAAATCAATTATAAACAAACCACGCGAAATACTTGCGGCGTTAAGCAATTTCACCCTAACAACTCTTATTTTTTTCCAACCGCAGCTGTCATTACTTCCAAACATTCGAGCATTCTTAATCGCGCCTGATTAATCGGAAACTCTTTTAAGGTCCCATTCGGAAACTTATCAACAAAGCGCTTTTACATAAAATCCAACCTCACGTGTTAACAAAATGAGTAAAAAGTGAACAAGATGGGTGGAAAAAAAATCTGACAGAAGTGCTGAAGTAAGCAGACAAGGCGTATCAGACGGACCGACATACAAATGAGGCACAACCATTCCGACAAGCGTATCGCTTTACACAGTCGTTTTTGATAAATGTATGTCTTATTCGGCGATCATCATCCATCTATTGAGCAGAGGGAGGTCAAAGAGTACATGTTAAAGACTCAAACGCGGAGATATTAGAATCGCATCTGCTGACACCCTAACGCCATCACGCCATCACCGCACCTTTATTTCATAGTTCATCATTTTTTTCCCATCATAATTCATTATGAAAATGAATATCAAATATATCATTGCTTTGATTTAAGAGCAGCTGGTGTAACAATTTATTGCGTTTTGTTTGAATAATAGAATGTCAATCAGTGCTAAAGTAATCAAACTTCCTAAATAAGTTTGGAACGACGTTGATTTTAGATTATTATGCTTTATTTAAAAAAAACTGCCGCGAAAAGTTCCAAATTTTGCCTATAAATAAATTTTTCATATTAACAATTTTTTAAAGGTAATCTAAATGTTATGTTAGAATATTATTTTTTTACGAAATTCCCTTTCCCTGTAAAAAGAAGCATGTTTATGCATAGCTGTTTTATTTTAAGACAGAAATCTACAAACAAAATGATTTTTAGAAAGAGGGTGAATAAAAAAAATAACTGTGAATCGTGCATCAATTAATTTTAACCAACCGTTCATTTCAAATACAGATAAATACTTATACTCTAAAGAGCAGGTGGTGTAATAAGTATTGGATTTTGTTTGAATAATAGAATGTCAGTTTTAAAGTAATCAATATTTCCTAAATAAATCAAAAAGATATTGGCTGTAGACTATTAGCTCAGGTTTGAAAAAATTTATCATGAGTATCCCATGATTTATCTATAAATAATTGCTTCATATTGACAAAAAAAATTAAGTAATCTGTTACAACATTATTTTCTTCAGAATTCTCCGTCTCAATTACCCAAACTCGATCAGTTTCAAAGTAATCAAACTTCCCAAATACGATTTCGATTTAAGATTAATTTGAAAAAAAAAATTATCAGAATGTTCTGTATTTTGCCTGTAAGTGAATGCTTCTTCCACAATTTTCTTTCCCAATTATTCAATTTTTTTTATTATTAGGCAGCATTTTTATGTATACTTTACGTATTTTAAAACAAAAATCGATAAATAAAATGATATTTAGAAAAGATAATAAAGATAATTTTGAACCGAGCGCCATTTAACTTCAACCAGCTCTTCGTTTGATATGCATATTAATGATTTCAATTCAATGAGTAGATGGTATAACAGTATATGGAATCTTTATATATATATATATATATATATATATATATATATATATATATATATAAATGTTTCAATTTAACACATTTTTTAAAGGCAATCCAAATGTAATGTTACAAAATTATTTTATCCGGAATTACTCTTCCCAATTATCCAAAGAATATGAAAAGCAGTATTTTTATGTAAACCTTATATATTTAAGACAAAAATGGACAAATGAAATGCTATTTAGAATGAATAATAAAAATAACCTTGAATCGAGTACCAATTATCTTCTAAAAGCCTTTCGTTTGATATGATTACTGCTTTCAATCCAATGAGCAGATGGTGTCACAATTCATTGGATTTTGTCTGACTAATAGAATGCCTGTCAGTTTAAAGTAATCAAACTTTGAAAATAAACCGAGAATACTGTTGATTTTAGAATATAAGCTCCGATATGAAAAAAAAATTGTTTCGTAATAAGTAAATATTTCATATTAACAAAATTTTTATAGGTAATGAAAATGTAATGTTACAAGATTACTTTCTCGGGAATTCTCCTTCCCAATTATCCCAAGAATGTTGTATAAGGTAGCATTCTTATGTACACGCTTTTTAAAGACAGAAATCAATAAACAAAATGATATTCAGAAAAAAAGGAAGGATTGAAGAATAAAGATAACTGCGAACTCAGCGGCAATTATTTGCAACAAGCGTTTCGTTTAAAATAAAGATCAATTCCTATAATCCAATGAGCAGCTGATATTAAAATGTATAGGATTTTGTGAGAATATTAGAATGTTAATCAGTTTTAAAGTAATCAAACTTCCCAAATGGGTCTAGAATGATGCTGATTTTAGATTACTAGCTCTAGTTTGGAAAAATTCATGGAAAGTTCAGTTTTTGCCTATTTGTAGTTATTTCATATTTACAAAATTTTTAAAGGTAACCTAAATGTAATGTTACTAGAATATTTTTTCTAGAATTTACATTCCCATTTATCCAAACTCTTCTTTTTATTTTATTTGAATGTCTATGAGTTTTAAAATAATCTAACTTTCCAAATAAATCTAGAACAATTACAATTTTAAATTATTTATTCTGTATTGAAAAAAAATGTCTAGGAATGCTTAACAATAAATGTTTCATATTAACAAAAATGTTAAATGTAATTTAAATTCAATTCATAAAATTATTTCCCAAGGCATTTTTTTCTCAATTATTTCAAGAATGTTGCATAAACAGAATTTTTATGTTTATTTTGTTTTTCAGGGGTGAAAATCGATAAAATAAATGATGTTTACAAGAAAAAGTGCAAGAACGATAATTAATTGTGTACCTTTTGCAACTTATCCTCAATAAACATTGCTTATTGTGAATTTTAAATAACAAAATGATTTCAATTCAATAAATTTCAATGCCATCAGGCTGAAAGAGTTGAGAATTTCCACCCAATTTCCGAAGGTGGAATTTTTAGTTGTTAGCAAATTTATCATTTATTTTTTTAATATTTTTAGTAGTTTTTACAGATAATAGAGCATATATTACTTTATGAAATCGTCGGTAACCATGGTCATGAAATAAATTTATATTTTTTAAAAAAAAGTAGCATTGAAAATATGCGAGGGAAGGTGCTTATGTGACTGGATTTCGAACAGAAAAAAATTAATAATTTCAATAATTTTATTCTAAAAAGGTTCATAAATACATTTTTAGCTGTATAAAAGCAATTCAAAATTGGCTATATATCAATGCTGAATAATACATAACAAACAATATATTAATACTTTCTAGTGCAACAATAGAAAAATAATTATCCTATATGAACTAATCAAAGATATATAAAAATTCATAGAACACGGCAAAGACTGCTTAAATAATGTTTCAAAATTAAACAAAAGATATGTTTAAGCATATTAAAAAAATACTTTTACATAATTTGTCACGCTTTAAATTTCAATTATATTTCTCAAATACCGCATTTAATTTCGTTTTCTAACTAATACCAAAATCCAGATATTATGATAAAAATAGCTAAAATATAGGTAAAAATAGAGTTAAAGATGGAAAATAAGATTTCTAACCCCGGTTTGGGGACATAAAATATTGACAATATATTTTTCAATAATGATAATCAAGATTAATTTGAAAAGTCAGTTTGATAGTATAACTTCATAGTAGTTTTTAAATTAAATTTGCTTATTATCGTTAATTTAGCCTGTATTGTCTTATTTTATTAATTTTATGTATATAGAACTATAAAATTAAGGATTCGATGAACTCCCCCCCTTAAAAAAAGAATGAAAAAGTTTGTTTATATCTTCATATATTTTTTGCCACGTTTATCATTTTTAGACTAAAGTCATTTCTTTGGACAATCCACGTGTATTGTCGCATTCTTATAATAAATATTATAATGACATTATCTTTTTACTAAGTCTAAGCATTATCGACGACAATTCTCTTCAATTTTGTTGAAATTATAATGTAAAAAGATTTTTTTTTTCTTCTAAAGTGCAGATAAAATTCAAGGGTAGTACAAAATGTAAAACAACGTTAAAATTTTTAAGATTATGGTTTATCGCTAATTTAACCGTTATTGGTGTATTTTAACTGTTTTATCTATGTTAGAATCATAAGATTAAGGAATTTATGACCCCCCCCCAAAAAAAAGAGTAAGAAAGAAAAGGTTTGTTTATATCTTCATACATTTTTTGCCACGTTTATCATCTTTTAAACTAGCTAAAGTCCCTCATTCTTTAACAATACAAAGATATTACCGCTATCTTATATTAAATATTATAATGTTCGGCATTCAAAATAGGGGTATAGAATCTTTCCAGTGATCTAGGCGTCTCGATTCCAGTCCCGGTTTGAGCATTGTTGTTCTTCTGTGTTCTATCTGTAAGGTGTGTGAATGTGCCCCCCTGTAAAAAGGGGCTGTGCAAGCGAATGTGATGAGGGAGTAGCAAAAGTCGAACTCTTGGCGAACCTAGGTGGTGCTGCTACAAAACAAGAGATGCTGATTAGGCTTAAATCACTGACTGCCTCAGCGAGCTTATCCATGACAAATGCAGTGAGAAAACAACAACAACTATTATAATAACATTATTTTTTTACTAAGCCTAAGCATTATCGATAACATTTCTCTTAAATTTTGTTGAAGTTATAATATAAAAAGATTTTTTTTTCCAGAAGTGCAGATAAATTTAAAGCACAAAAAAAAAATGAAGAAATGAAAAGAAATCACAGCGTAGTTGTGTCAAATAGTAAATTCATTTAATTCTATTCTTCCATTCAAATCAATATTCAATGATTTAAAAAAAAATCAAGGTAAAAAATAAAGAAAAAACATTCCAACAATGGCCGATCGAAAATCGTGTTGAAATTTAGAAAGCTCCTCAAGTCAAGTTTGTATCGAAGTGACACCTACACCTTTGCCCACAGAGACTTTTTCAGTAACTTTTTTCAAGCGTTTCCAATTTAGTGGCTTCAAGATGCTTCAAGTGTTTGAGCAATCGCTGAAGGTTCGACTTTTAAGTCGAGATTACTTCACACATTTTGGACTTCGAAAAAAAAGAAAACTTGAAAAAAGAAACTTTTCCCTCTCTTTAGAACTCATTAAAAAGAACTAAAGAACTAGTTTATGATCAGCAGAGAAATATTATTATTTATAATCAAAAAATAGTTTTAGTTTATATTTTACGCTATACTGAGGATTAGTTAATAGCCATAATTAGTTTATAAACTGGTTGATAGTACGTAAAAAGTAGATTAATAAATCATTAAGTTTATTAGTTCTGATGGTTAATCAAATATATTTGAATGCAAGTGATACATTCCAACAGCATTTAGTTTAAGCATCAATTAAATATATTTAACGTCACAAAAGCCCTAATTTTATACCAAAGTCCTTTCAGTTTGAAAAGTTTTGAAAAGATTCTGAAAAAAAATCACAATCATGCGGACCTCCACCTTCCCCCAGTTTTCTCTGCCTTGTTCATTAGAATTATTAAAGACTATATATATATATATATATATATATATATATATATATATATATATATATA
>JAOUZG010040464.1:4089229-4109790 GCA_026289955.1 Argiope argentata
ATAGTATAATATGGAGTAACATTTAAGCTTCAATAAATGAAAATATACCGTTACTGCATTGTTTTAAACCCAAAAATAAGAAACGTGGATTTTAAATATTAGATTAATTACGGCAGTCGATAACAAAATCATATTAAAACATAAAAAGTAAATTAAAAAATGTATTTTAATTGGATAGTTGTTAAAACATGTCAGCAACTATTACTAACCAATATTAATTAATTTCCCATTTATTCATATGCCATTTGAACCTGATACGGCATTGCTATAGTTAGAATTGAGTACATTTATAAATTGGACGAACACAGTTGAAAATTTGATATCAATAATAGTATTTAAATAAAATTAGAAAGTTAAATGTTTTTTATTTTGGCTTAGACAGATTATTATTATTATTCTATCCAATTTTAAATTTATTCCAATGCTCTTCGAAAAGCAATGTTTTAGGAATTCAATTAGAGATTTAAATAAACAAATCTCTTGAGTTTTTGGCACGAAAAGCACAGGAAAATTTTTGGTTCTCCAAATCTAATCCAATAACTTGTAATGTTGGATCTTTGATTAGCTACTCAAGGTAGGAAAATCATTACAATTAATATTAAACAACAAATTTATAAATAAAAAAATTCAACATTATGAAAATTCATAGAAATTAATATTTACATTTTAAAATTCGGAATGAAAAAGCGCTCGAGCTTACTTCTATACGTGCGTGAAAGTTAAACATTCTGTTGTGAAAATTCCTAAACATTAACATTTACTTTATAAAAGTCGGAATGTAAAAGCATTTGAACTTGCCTCTACACATGCATGAAAGTATTTATCATCTTGTGAACTTAAATGTGAGTATATTTATAGTATTACTATCGGACCAATAGCTCTTTTTAGTCTGTAAGGGACATAATACGAATATTGCTTTCCATATACATAGAATAATATTAATAGAAAGACAAGAAAAAAGTATTGTCGGCAATGCACATAATGGTTTTTAAGCCAGCGCGTCTTCCCGAAGAACTGGGCGTCCCGAGTTCCAGTCCCGGTTCGGGCATGGTTGTGCTTCTGTAAAGTTTATGAATGTGCCTCTCCCTGTTAAAAGCATATATGTATGTATAAAAATAGCATAAAACAAAATTAAGTGTACGGGATATGCATGAAAATAATAATTCTTTAATATTCACTAGTGGAGTTAAATCAATATTTTCTTTATTATTGTTTAAAATTGTTTTAGTGTATTACTTTTAAAATAATTTCTATTAATGACTCTTCCCCGTGATATGGACCTGGGTTCGTCCTGGGTTCGAGTCCCGGTTCGAGCATGGTTGGTTTTCATCTCATCTTTTTGTGAGATGTGTGAATGCGGAACACATAAACCCTAGTAAAAAGGGGTTGTGCAAGCGAATGCGATGAATAGGTAACTAAGTCGTACTCTTGGCCCTAGTTGACGCTCCTGAAAAACAAGAGACTCTCCTTTCGGCTTAAAACTCGCTGACATTTCGGCGAAGCTTGTCCATGGCAAGTGCCACCAAGTTGAACAAGAATATAAGCAAAATATTATGACTCTTAAGAATAATTTCGTATGCTTATCCAGAATCTTTTACATTTTTCGCTCATATTCTTGTTCAAGATAATTATATTGCTTGTTTAAAATTCATAGGTGTCTTCGATGAAAACTAAAGTAATGGTTGGCTACTGTGTTGATGTCATATTATTAATTTTCTAATTTTATTTCTACCGATCAGATTGAGGATTTCATACATCTCACTTTATTCACAGGATGAGCAAAAAACGGCGCTTAAATCGGTTCAGTAGCTGTTCGTCTATGAGTAACATTTACAAATTTTTTTTATACAGATAGATAATTATGTGTGTCTTAATACGTTAAATTTAAAAAAATTAACACTAAATTCCTTTTTCTATTGATTTATATCGATTTTTAGTTATCTTATGATTTACATGAGAAATTTCATTTATCCTTTGTAGTGTGTTCTAGAAATTAACTGTAATAATTTACTAGCTCTTATTTTAATTATATATCCGAGGAAATTATGGAACTATAAAAGAAAAAAGAAAATATCTTTCCCAAAAAGATGTCAAAAACTCCATAATAATAATATGCGACACAAATGAAATATTAATACAAAGATATGGAAATAAATTAATTTCAAAATAATTTCTTCTGAGAAATTGATCCGATAAAGAACATGTATTATTTTAGGACATTATTTTGTTAAACAAAAAGAGAGAGAGAGAGAGTACATTTCTTTTATATGCTTAGGATTTTAAGGTAGTTTATAAGTGCTAATTAGAAATATAATAATTTATGTGAGATACAACATTCACAATCATTAGGCAAAAAAATACGTTTACACCATACAATTAGAAATTTAAATATTGTATTTTCATAAAACATTTAATAGGATTTTAAGGTAATTTATAAGTGCAAATCAGACATATAATAATTTTTATGAAACAAAATCTACACAATTATTCGACAAAGAATACTTGTACACCATACAATTAAAAATAAAACATTGTATTTTCATAAAATATTTCAAACATCGGTTTTACTAATAGAATTCTTTCTATTAGTAAATTGAAAAATTAAGAGTAATTTTCTAAAAAATAAATGCGATTTCTTTTTCAGTATTCTATAAAGTATACATTAATTTCGTAAAAGCACTTCGAGATAGTATCAATAATTAAAAATTAGAATTTCAATTGAATTCATTAGAAGTACAAAGAGTTATACAAAAATATTGAATCTTATTTCAGTTCGGTGTGTATTTTTTTTGTGCATGAAATACCTAGCTACCTCTACCCCAAAACCGAAATAATTTACACAAAAAAAAATTTAAGGGTTTTCCTTCCTGTTATTATTTTATGAGAATATGTATTAAAATTTTTAAAAAATGGTATGAATTGTTTTCAGAGAGTAAATCTGATAGTATTTCTTAGAAACTTCAATTTCAGAAATCTTAATTTATTTCAAGGTTTACTACATTCTCAAGCAATAAGGCTAGAAAAAATCTCAAGCTATGGAGAAAATTTCAAATCTCAGCACAATAGATAAGTCATGGGAAAAAAATATTAAAACAAAAATCACAAAAGGAAATCCATATGTCATTACCAGAATATCATTCTTGAGTACCTGTACATAAATATAAATAAAATAACGGAATTTTAATTTTAATTCCATAAAATCGTTAAATTTACTAGAAGGAGAGATATCAATCATCATTAAGCGGAAAAATTGGATTCCAAATACTAAAAGATTAGAAACCATTCAGAGTTTTATTTTTTTAATTCTTTTCATTCATTAATTTTTAATTCCTCTTATGAAAAGAGCACAGTAAAACATGAAATTAAATTTTAATTCATCATAATGGATTCAAGCCTTTCTATTCTTTTCTTTTCTTCTATTATGCTTAATTATCCTCATAAGATTAATCACTGAATAAGTAATACTTCCCCATCTCACTTTCAAAAGAACAATTGTCTTCTGGATTTAAAAAAAAAAAAAAATTGAAGGGAAAAAAAAAGATTTAAAAAAAATTCTAAACACGCGCAATCGAATTTACACCTACTCCATTAAATTTGAGTTTGCAAAATAAAACGGATTACAAATTTCGACACATGTTTTGCGACACGATCTTTGAGTAATAGGATTATAAAAAAATCACGAAAAAAACTCGTGAAACAAAAAGAAAAGAAGGTTTTTCAAACAATGCTCGAAAAAAATGATGACCCGTCCCTTTTCACTTCAGTTACCCATTGTTTTTTTTTATCTCCTCATTTTCAAAAGATTTTTTTTTAATTACTTACTGGGTTAGAAGTTTTTTTTTTCCCCTTCAATAGACAGATTTCGGAGCTTAAAAATAGTAATGTAAGAGGGAGAAAAAAAACCCACATCTGCCACTTTTTTTTACCTAATTATTCGTCCTCTTTTTATGCATAAAACTCTTTTTCAAAGAAATGAATTGGTGAAGAAATTAATTATTTAAATCACGCAAGAATGGCATCATTATACAAAAAGGATTAATACAAATTCGTTTCGTAAGAAAAGGCTTAACTGTTCTTTCTTTGCTTGCATCTTCATAAAGCGTTTCTTTATTGCTCAAGCTCATTTTTTTAAATTTTTTTTTAATACTTATTGGATCTAAGCTTTCTATTAAAGAATTCAGGAACTTAATTTATCAAGAATTACAAAATAAAGAACAAAAGAATTTATAACCTTCATCCATGTTATAAAATAATGTGTTTTTTTTTAGTGTTTTTGACAGATTTTTATTTTATATAATTCTCGGCCTGAATACGCTTTTAAAAATTATTGATAAGCATATAGAGAAAACAATAAATTTATAAATAGGTTTAACGGTGGATAATAAATATTTCGTCCTGCTATTTTTGTTCTTTGAGTAATACACGGAATTAAAAAGATATAAAAAGATTAGTGCTTAGAAAAACAAAAATGAAAATTGAAAATCAATGTACCTCTTTTACATCAACATACAGAAGGTTAGTTATATTATTATAATAATCGAAATATTTGAAAGTATGAAATTTGCTGAAGGTTATTTATATTATTTTAATAACCCAAATATTTCTTACTATGGAATTTGCTAAGTTCGCAAAGAAATTGATGTAAACTAATTTAAACCTAAATAAGTTTATCTTCTTTTTTTATCAGTAGCTTGAAAGCGTATGAATATTATTAAACCAGTCTTTAAACTTGGAAAAAATTAGCAAAAATTCAAAAAAAATAGATTAAATTTTTAAAATTATAAAATATTCTTAAAGCCATTGCTTTCATAACCACGACATATGCTTTGTACCCCACAGCCCTCGGTGCAGAAAGCAGATATAGGCACTGTAGGCCTTGGCCCACATAAATTGTCGTGCAACTTAGTTTATATATACTTATAAAAAAATGTGAACCATACTAACGGAAACATTGTAGTTATAAAAAGCATGTAATAACACAAAAGAGATAAAGGGATGCGAGAAAAATAAAGTTACTGAAAGAAATGCCGAGTGTTTATAGATTTAATTGCGATTTACAATATAAGAATCAGTAATGTGAACATTAACCTGGCTACTAAAGTGCTCAAAATCGACTTAACATCTAGTTGTACAAAATACTACCGATTTGTAACCTTTTTAAAACCGTTAGAAAAATATTATTTGTTTGGATATCTTAAAATGGCAGACACAATATTTACTTTATGACACTTTTTTTCCAAACTCCCAAACATATGTCTTCCATTCACGTGATGGGGGCGAGAAGCAGCAGAAGTACAGTCACATGGCTTTATTATGGCTGGCAACTTTACAGTGTGATTACCACTTGGTCGCAACAACTGCAAGTTACAAACTTCGAAATGACAGCTGCTAGAGGCACGAAGAGTAAACTTAAACGTTCAAAGCTCTAAATAAGCAGAGGGGCAAATTTGAAACACCTGTTCGAAGCTGGGGTCTTTTGTTTAAACGGAGAAATAAGCTGGTTCTTTGTGTGCAGTTAAAAAAATGAAGAATCCGAATTAGAGGTAGCTAAAAAGAAACACTGGAATCCGAATTTAGATTTGAAGGCTCTCACAGTTATTTTAACAATAGAATGTCGAGAAATATCTCTTGTAAATCCTCGTAAGGAGCAATAGAAGTGGGAACTTCACCAACGGTTCAGAAATATCAATTCCAGTATCAAAAAGGTTTATTCCAAAAAAAGAATAATAAATGCGAATTTTAAAAATAATTTACAAGAACACTGGAATCCGAATTTAGATTTGAAGGTTCACAGAGTTACTAGCTATTTTAATAATAAAATGTCAAGAAATATCTCCTGTTAATTCTTATAAACTGTCCGTTTCCATTGTGTGTGCAATGGAACTGAAATTTGCATCAACTGTTCAGAAGTATCAGCATTTCTGTACTAAGGATATTTATTCCACAAAAGACATAAACGCGAATTAACAAAAATTAGTTTGTTAGGAATCCGAATTAAGAACAAAAGATTCATTGAGAAGTTAAATAGCAGTTATTTTAACAATAAATTGTCGAGAAATATCTCTTGCAAATCTCCATAAGAAGCCATGGAAGTGGAAACTTCACCAACGGTTCAGAAATATCAACATTCCAGTATCAAAGAGGTTTATTCCAGAAATAAAAATAATAAATGCGAATTTTAAAAATTAGTTTTTTGAAAAACACTGGAATCTGAATTTAGATTTGACGGAGTTCACAGCTATTTTAACAATAAAATGTCTAGAAATATCTCTTGTAAATTCACATATTTCTTGCAAGTTATTCATTTCCATTGTTTGTGCAATGGAACTGAAAGCTGCATCAACTGTTCAGAGGTTTCAGCATTTCTGTACCAAACACGTTTATTCCACAACAGACTAATAAAAGCGAATTTCAAAGATTAGCTTCGAAAGTATATTGAATCCGAATTTAGAATTGAATATTTACTCAGCAGTTAAATAGCAGTTATTGTAACACTAAAATGTCGAGAAATATCTCTTGTAAGTCCTCGTAAGGAGCACCGTAAATGGAAACTTTACAAGAGGCTCAGAAATATCAGCATCTTGCATAGAAATTTATTCCAAAAAAGAATAATGAATGTGAATTTCAAAAATTAATTTAGGATAATTTAATTTGTCATTTGAAAAGTAACTAAAAATAAATTCTATTTAAATCTTCATGTTTCCCTTAAACGCAGCAATAAAAACTAAAATTTAAAATGAACTCCTTTTTTTATATTCTAATAAAAAGTCTTGAAAATTGGAAAAGTCACTACTGTTTCAAGCATATGTTATTAGAAACATATTCAATGAATTCAGCCTTTTTAGTTAGTTATAATGCAAGTGTAAAACGTGAAAAAAAAATATTGTTTCATTGTACTCATATGAACAATTCAAAATATTATTCAACTGTATTTAAAAGTATTTTCTAATAATATAAAAATAAATTCAAAATAGAATTTCGATAAAGACAGATATAACCGGCATAAAACAATAAACATTTATATTTCACACGAAAGTTGTTTAATTTCCCACAAAGCTCTGTTTGTAGCCAGATGACAAAATCATTTATTTTGTCTTTGACTTCTGATACGGTCAAGTCTACATTGAAATTCCATCGAGTTTGTTTGCCATTGAATGTAAAGGTCGTCAATATATCTTGTTTTTTTTTTTCAAAATGTTAAAAGCTACAAATAACGCAGCATTTATAAACAATTTTTTCAATTTTGCATTTTTAACCTTCGCATATTGTTGGCAGCGTAAAAAAAAGGCACTGTAAATATAACAACTTAATAAATGAATAAATTTTGAAATTTCTAATTGTTAATATTAAATACTTTTTGTTAACTTATTTGCATTTACAGAATTTCAAAAATGTTTTCTTTATTTCTGCTTTAAAAGATGCGTCTTTTTTGTTGTTGTTGTTGTTTTCGGTACTTAATATTTTTTTTATTTCTTTTTCTTTTAATATTTTAGCATTCATTTATTTTTGTTAGAAATCAATTTTAAATTGACTAAATCTAAGCTAGGAATCACTATTGTAATAGAAGATTGTGCAAACACAACACAAACATAATATATTCAAAAAAGAATAAATTTTTATCAAAGACTAATTTAAAAACCAAATTGTTAAACAAAAACATGTTGCAAATAAATTTGTTCGATGGATTTGTTAGGATAATTGTACATCAAAACTTCGCAACACATGGCTGCTTATAATTGAGTTATTTAGCAAAATGTAGTAATTAAATATACAAAAATATTTTTAATTATATAATAAGTTAATGAATATAAAGCATTTCCTAATGAGCGATAAATAATTAACTGTTCATATAACTTTTAATACAAGTAGTCATTTTTACACCAATAAACTTACAAAATAATTCCATTAAATAATATCTCAAAAAAAGATTATAACACATCGATACAACAATTACATGTTTTTTTATAGTTATACGGTAAAATTTACAATTATATGTATGCTATATATAATGTTACACAAATCAAATAATCAATAAATATTTACAAAACACATTAAATTTACTAAACTATTACACATTATAAGTAATGTTTAATTAATTATTTTTTATCATTACTTCTGATTATACCAACTTAACATTCTTTTATCATTTATTATATAAATACATTAATTACTGGCATCAAGTAAAAAGCAGAAGTTGCGGATTAAAAAAAATAATTTCTCCTATTTTAATATTCAAAAATAAAATATAAAAATTAAAAATAGACTGTGTGGCCTAGGTGCAAACAAAAGAACAATTTTCTTGTTTGGGATGTCCAAAAAATAATAAAAAAAACTTTTCCAGATAGACAATCCATAACTAAAGATTGAATTGGTTATAATTTGGCTATGTTTAAATTCAAAGTACTATATAACTTTAACTTTACAAAAATTATATCCAATTCAGTTAAAATGGAACACAACAGGAAACGTACGTAAAAGAGACAACAATAATCCGTAATTAAAATTTAATCACACAGAATTGATTACATTCTTTGTTGTATTTAAGCTCAAAGTAAAGAACAGCTTTTCAGAAGTTATTATTCATTCAGCTCTAATTAGACACAACAAAACTGAGTGAATACGCTAGTCAGCAAAAAATATTTACAATAAATATAACGCTACCAATGAAATAAATCATTTATATATATAAATAAATTTGTAAACTAACTTATGGTAATATTAATCGCTTTTAATAAACTAGAGTTTTAATATTAGCATTTTTATCTCTATATTTTCGTGCATTCAGCAAAAAACAACAGAGAACAAAAATAAGACTTTTTTTTATGAATAGCTGATAAGTAATACAAGAAATGCAACAAAGAATTTTTGACCAATTGAAAATATTTTTATTGAAATTAATATACAGAGAAGCAATTTTAAAATCATTCAAAAAAATAATAAAAAGATTAAAACTTCGGATTTTTTTAGTTCATATCACTAGGCTTCAAAATTTTAAAAAATAAATGAATTTTTAACTACTGACTTTTTTCATTTTTTCGTGATAGAAATATTGAAAAAAAATTGATTTACGAATGGGATTTTATTTTTCAATAAAATTTTCAAGATTCGAATTCTAAAAAAATTAAAAGAAAACAGACATATTTTTCTCACAAATAAACATTTTTAGCAAAAATGTATTAAAATAAAAACATTACATTTAATCGACCATACCTTTGATAAGGAAATATTAATCCATATTTTCGTTCCTTTTTTATGTTACTACTACTTTTTTATTCCACTAAAATCGATTACTAAAAGAGAAATTGCAATGATAAAACTCAAGGAAATAATTTTTTTAACTAAGGAATTAACATGGAAATAATTTTTAATACAAAGAGAAAAATTCAAAATCATAAAAATAAACATCCATGCAATAATTTTAAACATAAATTTTCATAGCGCAAACAATTACTATCTAAGTTATTATTTTTCACGGATTCTTGTTATATTGATTTTGGAATTTTTGCTTACTTTTTCTTTAAAAATATCACAAGGAAAATGTATTAACTTCCCCCTGCCTCCCACTTCCAAAAAATAAAAAGTAATGCAATGGAGGTATCATTCTTTTCCAACTTGCATCTAAAATAACATTTGAAATTTTGTCGTCTTGGGCGCTAATAATTGAACTGATGTGCTTATAAACTGAATGTACAACGCTCAAATTTATTCATTACATATTTGAATAAATTTTTTATGGTTTTGGTACAGAAAATATTTCGAAAATGGTTGAATATTTCGAAGTAACAATCGATTACTTAATCAGTCGTAAAGGTAATAAAATCTTATTCATTCTCATGCAGTAAATTTCAATTCTATAATATATTAGTTTCAGTATAATGCCATATTAGTTTTTTATGATATTATTAAGGTCATAATAATCCTAAACCACATGAATAAAAGTTTAGAAATTCTACTAATATCCAAAGATTTTTAGAAAAGACTATTTTAAGGTAATTACTGTCATTTCAAAATAGTAGCTTGAAATGTTTAATTAAAATTGGCATTTTTCTTTAAAAATTATTAATAACTAATGGAAAAGATCATATTTCAATCGTAATGTAAATTTAAAAATAGAAGGAATTAAGTAACATCTTAATTTTAATTCTAAAATAAAGTTCCAGATTATAAGCGAATTCTGCATTTAAAAATAATTTCTATTAAAGTTAATTTTTTTTTCATTTAAAATATTGGTCATGAAATATTATATCCAGAGAAACATCAAATATGGTTAATAAAATTTAAATAAAAATAAATTTTAATTAAGATGATGACTGTTAAATTATTTATTGATGCAACAGAAAACACCGTCAATACTATCTTCATATGGTTTTATTTTAGTTAAATCTACGAAGTAACGATTTATTAAATTCGAATACTTCAAACATTATTTTACTTCAATCAGAAAAGAAACGGCAGATAATTAAATATTATATTGCTATAAATAACATTTCATTTATTACAAATTTATTTCCTTTATTTCAAAAATCTCAATTTTAAAAACAATCTGAAATCATGTTCCTTATCTGAATCTGTCGTCTGAATCCCCACAGTAACCGAATTCCGAAAACAAGATCATTTGAATATTCGTCTGCTTTCACCAACGAAATTCCTCGCATGCACCACCCTCAAAAATAAACACTGATGGAACAAATTCACCCTTTTATTTTTTTTCTCACGGGAATAAGGCTCCACCCCAGAAAACTGATATGAAGATTTCATGCTAAGGGAGGGCCTGGCGTTTATCCAGGGGTGTGGCTGACCCTAAAGACCGCATCTCCTGTCATTTTTGACGTATTCTGTTTGTTTTAGGTGGAATCTGCTGCGTGAGGGAAATATCATTTACAGGGACTTGTGGTCAAACGTTAGATACCGATGGAGATAAGCAATATTCCTAAATGCCGAGCTTCCTTTTGAACAAACAAATTGGGAAAATAAACAAGTACATTAGGACACAATGAGGATCAAGTTCCTCGAACAAACAAGCAACTGACTCTTAAGAAAGGTATGCAGAGAACAAATATACAAAACAACAACCACATTGATTTAATAAAACCATTTGTGTAAAAGAATGTTCATAAGATATAAAACCATTAGATATCGACACTTATAAGAAATATTTAAAATTTTAATGTTTCTTTTTTAAAAAAAAAAAGTTTGAAATGATAAATAATTTGGAACGCAAGAACGATCAAGTTACTGCAACAAACAACATACCGACTCGTAAGATAATAATGTAAGGTATAAATATACAAAGCATACACTTAAGAAGAATGATTCAAATATATCGTTCGTTCAAGATTGTTTGTATCACAAAAATATCATTAGTTCAAAATTATTGTACACTGATACCAATATAACATTTTTAATTTTAATCTTTTCTCTATGCAAAAGTTTGAGAAAAAAACATACCTCAAATAAATATCTCAAACACAAAAAAAGATCCAAGCTAATGTAACAAACAACGTACCGACTTGCAAGATAGACATGTAAGGCTAACTATACAAAGCATACACTTAAGATTGATTAGAACAAAAATGTGCTCGTTATATATCGTCCGTTCAAGAGTGTTTGTGTCGCAAAAAATATCGTTCTTTCAACATCATTGAATATCGATAGCAATAAAAAATTTTAATTTTAATCTTTTCTCTATGTAAAAGTTAGAAAAAAAACATATATCAAAAAAATATCTCAAACACAAAAAGATCCAAGCTAATGTAATAAACAACGAACCGACTTGTGAGATAGAAATGAAAGGCTAAATATACAAAGCATAAACTTAAGATAGATCAGAACAAAAATGTGCTCGTTATATATCGTTCGTTCAAGAGTGTTTGTGTCGCAAAAAAATATCGTTCATTCAAAATCGTTGAATATCGATAACAATTATCTTAATTTTAAGGCTTTATCTAAACAAAACTTTAAAAAAAGAAGTCATCCCGAAAAGAATGATTAACATGTTTCTGGAAAAAACAAAACTCATAAGAAAAAAAAAGGAAGAAAGAGTTAAATGCGTATTTATTCATATATAAATGGCAAAGATCTTGCAATCAGAAATTAGTTAGATAAAAAAATTCTTATAAGAAATAGTTAAAATAAGATGTTACAAATGAAATTGCACTATGCAATGCTACAAGTTAAATATTTCGCGTACTTACTACAAAGGAAACAAAATTTCTTGGTACTGATTGCAAAAAGGATAGTTGTGGAATAATATTGTAAGAATACAAGAATACAATAAAAATTGTTGTAAGTATACAATTTGCTACAGTTTTATCAAATTCTATGATTCTAATTCAAATTCCGTTAATTTGAGGTTTGCTAAATTGTTCGTTTGTTGTAGTGTTTAACAATCAAGTTGTTATTAAACAATACTATAGTTCTTACTTCAAGTGAAATTTATAAATGAATTTCATTTTCGCGAAAACTTAGACATCGAATATATATGCTAGATTTTTTTTTCAGTTTAAGCAATCAACATTTGTTCAGGAAGTTGTTTGTAATCATTCATATTTCATTAATATTTTACGCATAATATTTCATTTCTGTGTGTTTATCGTAATTAATACTATAAATTAATCCTATCTTAAATTAACATTTCATCATTCTTAACTTTCGCTCATACAAACGGTCGGGGATTTTTTTTAAAAAAGAAAAATGAATGCAAAATATTTCAGAAATTCTTATGTATTTAAAAATTAAACAAAGTATGAAAAATTTATGAAATATTGGAATTAAAAAAAATTTGCGTCTAATTTTAATAAGCTACCCACTATCGGTGCGTTAACCTTTATATTTACAATCAAGTATATTATTTGCTAGAATGCTACAATAGTTTATGAGGGAAAAAAATAGTTTGAAATTCGGTTAGTCATCATCAGTAAGATATTAAAAAAGGGTTTTTCCACAAACTTAATTAAAAATTAATCAATATTTTAACTTTTTTCTTACATAACTTCAGAGCGTATTATTGCGAAAAAACATATTTTAATCTCCTAGGAAAAATTCAAATATAAATTATATATTTCAGTGCAGAGCTTTCATGTTTTTAATAAATTTTAAAACATATATTGTAAATATATTTTACAAAAAAAAAGTTTTTCGTTCTTCGACATTATTGGATTTATAAATATTGCCATTTTGTATGCAATATTTTTGTGTTTGCTAGTGTAAACATTAACGCAGCTTTAACTGTTTTTTTCTGTGCTTGTGCACATTACGGCTGTTTTTACACTTTTTTTTTCTCTACGCATGTCACTGTCGTTGCAGTATATATAATTAAAGGGTAAATTTTGAAATAAGGATAAACGAATCAAGTGCAAAACATCATCACAAAATGATGTTATTGGACTACAAAATTTGGCAGAATTCCGCCTGTTATTTAGTGCCACTACGCTGTGGAGGGACCAGAGATATCTAAGAATATAATTTTTTTAATTAAATAAAAAACATAGCATTTAAATATTAATTCCCCAAATTATAAAAAATTAAGCCTAGAATGTGTGTTTAAATTGAATTAATTATTAAAATAAAATTAATTACTTATTTATAAGTAATTTGGATGAACCAGTATTTGTTTATTCTTATTGTCCACTTGAAGGCCCCTAAAAAAATATTGATTTTTAATGTCACATTTATTGAATAGTATTTCCATCTAAATTATTATAACAGTTAAGTACTATAAAGCAAATCAAAGAAATCATTAACTAATAATCCGTTAATGATTAATAATATACTAATATTCATACTAATTAATAATTACGTTTTTTAAACTAAATAAATATTTCACGATTAATTAAAAACACATCATAAAATGTAAAACTACACCTATCAATTAATGAAAAATGGGGGTCATGATGTGCATTGTATATTGTGGTAAAAAGCTTAATTCTGAGTCCACATTTTTTTACTTTCATTCTTCACATAATTTTGATTCTCCATACAATTTTAATAATCACCCTTAATCTATATTTTTATACAAAATTTAAAATAAATTTGTTCAGTTTGCAAAATTTAACGGGTATAACTATTTGACTTGCCGGATCTATAAGGATTAACAACAGAATTAGCGGGAAAAAATTCCATACAAATAAAAAAAATCAAGTAAGTAGTGCCAGTTTCGAATATGCACGGGTCATTTGATTTCGTTTCGCAATCTGGGTGAAGCAACTAGTAGATAACGATATAGTTGGAACAGGGTGATTAATGTATAACTAAACAAGAATATGAAATGCGATCCGCAAGGTCATTCTTTAGATGTAAAAATTCCGATGAGCAGAGACTTCGAGAAATGAAATTCGTTTTTGGAAATAAAATATACAAATTATTATTTTTTAATTTAGTGTTATGAAACATCGTCTGAAAAGACAAGATTGATATCAAATATCGTACTTTCGAAATGGATATTATCTTACAAAATATTTTTAGGGTTTTCAAACTTGAAATGTTATGGATTGAACACATGCCTTACAAATTAAGCGTTCAGTAAAAATTTTCAAAATTGTTTCTTCATTCATATTAGCTGCAAATAATATAGAATGTGCGAAATGAAATCCACCTATGAAAATAAAATAAATGAATTACTCATATCATTTTTTTTAATTTATCGTTTGGAAATACCACCTGAAAAGACAAGATTATTTTCAAATATCGTATTTTCTAAATGGATATTATCATTCAAAATATTTTTAGGGTTTCAAAAGTGGAATATAATGGATTGAACGCAATCATTACAAATTAAACGTTCAATAAAAATTAAATAGTTTTTCTTTATTTATATTAGTTATAAATGATATAGGTAGAATAAAACTAACAACAAATACAATATTAGAAAAATTTCGCTAATTTTTTCAAAACAAAAAGCTAGTAAAATTAATATTTTGGTATAATTATTTCTAAACCACGTTTGGGAATTATGTGAGAACAATTTTGGAATGAAACAATATTTTGAGAGTCGATAATTTTAAATTGGTGCTCGTGATTGGTGCCCATTTCGATCAGCCAATTAGATAACAGAATTTTATAACACACTTACTTATGTTAATTTTGTATTTGAATTTTGGATTCATTCGATTTGTAACAGAACAGTCGAGTAATCGAAATTCTTTACTGTATTTCTTGCAATTAAAATCAAATTTCTAATTGGTGCCTTTTTTACTTTTTCATATATTTTTACTTTCTGAATTTAAATTGAAAGTATTCTTTATAAAAATATAAATTTATTCGATAGAAATACTTACAAATTTTAGTACAGGTACTTATTGAACTCAATTTAAAGCTTAATAGAAACGAAAACTAAAATATCTGTTTATATTTGCTGAAACTCGGGTACACTAAAATATCAGATGAATACATATCTGATAATATAAATGTAAAATATATTTACAAATAGTTATAATGCATTGAAAGAAAACTAATTTAGGAATAAAAATTGAATTCTCTCAATAAAATTTAAGGTTCATGAGGCTAAATATAATTAAACATACTCCTATAAAAAGTATATAAATTAGGATTGCTTTTTATTTTGTTTATTACTATGATCAAATTTAGATTAGTTAAATATACGATCCGCTGATAACAAAAGATTAGGTCAAATGAATATACTGCGCTTTATTTACAAAAATGTAATATTTTTTTTAAAAAAATAATCTTTTTGTCAAAGGAAGAATGCAGTTTTATTACTTAAAGTATTTTGATGAAATTTGCAGTAACCATGTTGAGTATTGATTTTTTTAAAAAAATTAATTATAAGTAGCTTTTTCTGCGTTATCTGATAATATAAATGTAAAATATATTTACAAATATTTATAACGCATAGAAAGAAAACTAATTTCGGAATAAAAATTGCATTTTGTTGGCTCATGGAGTATTTAGTTTAAAATTGAGATAAAAATTGTGAGCATTATTAACAAATGTTTGTAGTATGTTACGGATTTAAAATATCAGAAATCTCTTCTCCAAAAAAAATATTTAAAATTTTAAAAAGACCCTTAAAGCATATTCAACTGAATAAAAGACTGAAAATCTACATTCTTAAAAAAAATAGTGCATTCTTTGATAATGAATACTTTTATTTTCAATAGCAAATAATATCTGTTTTATGTTGTTTTGGAATATTTATTGCAGCATTTTCCCGATTAGTTTAAAAGTAAATCCAATTTTATAGTTTAATTTCTCCAAAGAGCACTTCTTTTCCTTTTTTTTAAATCTTAGTATGTAAATCGTTTAAAAAATTAAATCGCTTCACAATTTTTATTGGAAATGAAAGTGGGTTTTTAAACAAATATTATTTTTTTACTGAGTATTACATTAAAAATCATTTTTTTTTATTTTATTTTACTGAATACAGTTAACTTTTCTCAGATATTTTTTAATACATTTTCATATTTAATTAATAAAAAGGCAAGAATTAATATTCATTTAATCTGCAAAAATAATATTGTTTTCTCAAGTTCTTTTGCAGAATATGCAAAATCATAATTTTCATGCAAACTTCTTCATAACCGTCAGTAATTTATTAATTAGTCAGTAAAACCTATTAGTGAAATGAGTAAATAATAATTGTTATATTAAAATTAATACGGGATAATTAATTTATATTTTTACAGGGTATATACTAATTAGTCAACATAATCATAGAAACTAAAATAGTATTTGCTCATTTATTCTTCTTTGCATAGAAATTATTTTTTCTTCTCTACAGGATCGCGCAAGAAGAAAAAACTTAACTTGTATTAAAAAAGGTATTCTTTAAACATTCCATGATAAAAAGTATCAAGTAAATGTAAAATGTAATAAAAACTATAAGTTTTTAATCAACCAAATTTCCAAAATTCACTTTGTGATATTCAAATTAATTGGAATATTTCTTAAAAGTACTTCTGTTAAAAAAAGTACAGTAGCACGACTTCAAGCAAAAGCAATCGGATAACTAAATAAAATTAGAAGTTATTCTCACACAATAAAAAAATATAAGGGTATATTATAAATAAAGTTAATTAAAAGCCATTTTTACATTTTCTTCTCATTTCTGTAAAATTTTGTTCGATTTCAATTTCAACAAATAATGCAGTCACTTTCAGTACAACATTTAAAAGATTTTAATTTTCATTTTGGTTTTACTAACGATTAATAATTATGTAATTGTTATACAATTTATTTTCTCTTAAAATACTTTCTCCATTGTATTAAAAATCGAAAAACAAAAATGTTTCTTATTTGTAGAATTTTAAATGCTAAAGCGACGCCCACACGTTACATGCTTAACTTTTATCTTATAACATCACTAAAAAAAACTGCAAGTTTAACTTTCATCGCTAAATAAGTCCGCATCACTAATCTAAATCTAACTTTTATGTCATAAGACAAATATTTAACTGTTCCAAAGCATTTCATTATTTTTTTTTTCTGAATTTACTGAAGGAGTAACGAGTTCAGTCAAGCAGAACTCACGTCATTTTGAAAGAAAATCTCAATGACGGGACCCGCCCTTTTCTTCCATACCGAAAGGTTAATAAATTTATGCCTAATAAAACTGCTAACAGAAAAGTTAGTCGTGACTTTCATTTTCCATGATTTGCATAGAATACGTTTCAAGGTGCCAAAACTTTCGTTCTTCCTTATATATATATATATAAAGAAATTTTATGAAAAAAAATATTATGATCGCAAACTAGTATTTTATTTAAAAAAATTAAGGTTACTTTAATTTATTTGTTATTATTTAAAGAGCCAATTTTTTCAGTTCTAGGGTTAACGGAATTGAATAACGTGAATTTTTGAGCTTAAAAAATCGTCAGTAGAAAAAAGTTTAGAAGCCCCGGTTTAATTTTAAAATAATGATTACATTTTTCAACTAAAATTACAAACTGAAAAGTAAAATAATAATTTTAAGATTTAAATAAAAATGTTTCCAAATAACAAAAGATGCTCAACAAATTTTGTCACAATTCAATATTAAGTTACAACATTTGCCACTTTTATTTGCAGAAAAACGAATGCCAATTCAAAGATATGTTCACATTTGTTTATTGCGAAAGACTTGATGAAACAAATAAATAAAAAATTCTGGAAATTAAAACGCCAATCTGATGTACTTCTGCTTAGATACTCAGGGAAACTCAATCTATTTTAAGAAATAAGTAATTAGTTCTTTGGGAAGAAATCGAAAAATTAATATTTAATTTCCACAAAAAAAATATATATCTAAATAAAATAATCCAGGTAACTTTGCAAAGAACTTTTTTTGGACATAATTTGTGTAATATTACAATTATGAACATTTGATACATCATAAAAATGTACTTTTCCTAAATTTGCCAATATGATCATCCCAGGCAATTAGTATGTATTATGATGATTGGTATGCATAACAAAATTTTACGCTATTAATGTATTCGCAATGGAATACATCCATAAAAGTGAAAATAATTTTCTTTAAAACAAAGGAACGAATAATATTTTAAAACACTATTCGTCGAATCAAATTAAATATTAAATTCAGAAGGCATGGCATACAGATAGGTGTGTTAAATTTGTTTCTTTAGACTAAAATTTGTTATAAATATCACTTTTTCAGTCAATGAATCATTAAGAAATTAGTTATATTAAAATATATTTTAGCTCTAGTTTTTCAGTATTGATTGCGTCATTATGCATCAGAATCATGCTAAAAATATCCCATAAGTAGGTTTATACTATCGATAAAAAAGATATTATACAATTAAAAAGAAACACAATTTCTGATAGACGAGATTCAAAAACATATTTATTATTAAGAGGCATTTTTAATTTTTACTTAATTTGTAGGTATTTATAATTCCATAATGAGTTTAAAGTTTTATTTTATATTTTAAGAAGAACAAAAACCAAATCATGATTTTCTTTAAACATAGTTCTTGTTTCCAAAGAAAAATTATTCCAGTTTCTGTTTTCGAAAACTGAATAACATTTCAAGGTCAAAAACCCTTTTTCAGCATTAAAGTTTTTATTCTGATAGAATTGATTGTTATTGAAACAATTCTAAAACAAGTTGTAAATATCGAATTCAAATACAAATAAGAAATTCTACAGTTTAAAGTAACCTAAAATCAATGATATCAAAAGTTTTTCCAACTTGTACGACTAAAATTCCTCTCTCCCTCTCTCTCAATCATTAGAGATATCACAATATCTTAATAACTATCCCATTTTGTCTTTCCGAAGAGCAGCTGCGGATGTAATTGATCAATTTTCCAAGAAAACTGACAGAAATTATCAGACAGATATCGTTGTTGCAACTCTTATCACGATCGTGTCAGCGACTCCTCCGCATTCGACGTGGGGAGACGCATGGACATTCGATAACTCCTGAACCGACCACTTCTTCGGTAAGAAGAGAATTCAGATGTTACTGACACGCAAGTCATTAACAGAAACTCGGATTCGTTCCGATAAAGATCCTTTAAGAGGATTTGGAGTTCTTTTATCACCTCCAAACATCTGCCGTCGTCACACTCATGGATTATTTATAACCTTCCCAATGGTGATTTGATCACTAAGTCGGCATTTAATTGCTTTATCACCTGATCTGAAATAATTCAGGTAGAATGTGACGTCAAAATAATTTAATTCTTCTATTTTGGTGCTCCCATTCTGTTCGTTGCTTCTAAAATACTCATTGATCACAAATATTTTGAAAAATAGAGATTGTTCAAAGAATTTATATATAGAATTTTGAGTCGTTATAAAATGACGAGCCTATTCTGATAAACATTTCATGAAACTCAAATAAACAAAATATATGTTAACATTAAAACATTTGTTAAATATTTATATATAATATTTTGATTTTAAACACTCATTGACAGATCATTCTTTTATAACGATAACAATCTGATCAATCTGAAAATCGTTTTCATTCAAATTATCAAACATTTATATGTAATATATTGATTTTAAAAACTCATTGACAGATCATTCTTTTATAATGATAACAATCTGATCAATCTGAAAATAGTTTTCCATCAAATTATTAAAAATTTATATGTAATATATTGATTTTAAAAACTCATTGACAGATCATTCTTTTATAATGATAACAATCTGATCTAACTGAAAATCGTTTTCATTTAATTTATTAGACATTTATATGCAATATTTTGATTTTAAAAACTCATTGACAGATCATTCTTTTATAATGATAACAATCTGATCTATCTGAAAACCGTTTTCATTCAAATTATTAAACATTTATATGCAATATTTTGATTTTAAAAACTAATTGACAGATCATTCTTTTATAATGATGACAATCTGATCTATCTGAAAATCGTTTTCATTTAAATTATTAAACATTTATATGTAATATGTTGATTTTAAAAACTCATTGACAGATCACTCTTTTATAATGATAACAATCTGATCTATCTTAAAATCGTTTTCATTCAAATTATTAGACATTTATATGGAATATATTGCTTTTAAAAACTCATCGACAGATCATTCTTTTATAATGATGACAATCTGATCAATCTGAAAATCGTTTT
>JAOUZG010040464.1:4109800-4121068 GCA_026289955.1 Argiope argentata
TGATTTCAAAAACTCATTGGCAGATCATTCTTTTATAATGATAACAAACTGATCTATCTGAAAATTGTTTTGTTTCAAATTAAAACCTTCTAAAGTATTTTTTTTTAAATTGTAAGCATCATACTTCATACTAAATACTTTTTAATAAATAAGTGACGTAAAGAAACTGGATAATATTGAAATTGTTTATTAACATTTATTTTTCGCATAAATTGACTAATATTTACAAACGATACACATAGTTTTCCAAAATAAAACACGTGTTCATTATCACAGAGAAAGGAATGATTTAATATCCTTATGTTTTGTGAACACAGTCTAAAGAAAAGCATTTAAAATAAATTAAAAGGTTATTTAAGAGTATTATACACTAAAATTATTAAGTTAAAACGTATATAAGCTGAACAACTTCAGGACATTACATTTCATGATATACGATTTTATTAATTACATTCCAAATAAATGGTAGGTAACTAAGAATAATAAATTAATTAATTGATAAAACAAGAAACATTTGTATCCTTAATATAACTATTATTTGCAAATTTCTTAAGTTTTATTGTTATTTTAGCGATAGTCATTTCAAAATAAAAAATGCTACATTTAAAATAAGTATGTCTCAATTTAATATCATTAAAATCATATTAGAATTATAGATATATAGAACAAAATCTAGAAATAAAAAAGTTAAATATCTAAGAATCATCTTCTCACAAAAGTTTGTTAGTTTTATTGATTTTCTTATTTATATATTACAAAAACAGCTTTAAATCATTTATGATTTCACTTTACTTATAAATTTTTATTGCACATGATTGCTAATGCGAGCAATGAAGAGAAACATTTTTGAATCGATTCAAACAACTGTATTGAATCAAAATAAATTAAATCAAATCAACTTCTTTTTAGGTAAAATAATTGAGTGAAATCTTACCATCATAAGATGCCACTTCAAATGAGTTCCTCAAATGATATGTACAGAAGTCCACACGTTAAAATCTTGAATAGTCGTAGCCGTATACAGTAGATGCTGTCCTATGGTTATAACTAGATGAAGTTCCAACACCGAAGTTCATCTGGCAGCTCGGATTGACCATTCCGGTTGTTGATGATGATGGGGCAATGCGCTGATTTTCGAACATGTCCCTCACAAAATTACCATTTGAGTCTGTGTACAATGAGCAGTCTGAAGCGGTGTTAGGTAATGGGTAGTTCCAACTCGCCGTTAGGGAGTTGGATGTGGCAGTTGCACTTCTATTCATGTAAGGGGTTTGTTGAGGCGAACCCGGCATGCTCAAAGCAATGTGTCCAGTGGGCATGTTGTACTGGCCTGCTTCATCTAGTCCAGTATTCACGAGACCACTGCTGCTGCTATTGCTTGAACTAGCTCGAACACCAGACCGTGATACTACACTACTCCTCCCACTGGTTTCGCGATCATATCCACAATTCGGAGACACAGAACAGTTATAATTAAGGGTGGACGTTGTTGGGGATGCTGAGCAAGGAGGTAAAGTAAGTGCTGAGCAGTTAAATCCACTGCTTCTTGAACCATAAGACAAAGTATTCAGACCATTGGTGCTAGAACAAGACCTTAGACTGGAATTGATGCCAGAGCGGGATGACAAACTGTTGATGATTGCATCGGACATGTGGCTTCCAGGAGAATGGGATCTGGGATCTCTGACCAACAAGTCCACAGAAAAGCTCGATAATGAAGTTCCATCCACCACCGAAGCGTCCACATAAGAAGATGTCGTCACTGGACTTGCATTATTGTTGGGAATAACTGGACTCGATTTCATTCTCTCGTACTTGCAGTCGCCACCCATTACAAGCCTTTGCATGCAGGATGGGTTGAATAATGGATTATTATGGCGATGGTCAACCATATCCTCATCCATTGGCTCCACTTTTGGAGTCACAGTACATGGTAGGTGAAGGTGATGGTTACTTCGATGATGGGGAGACACTGAGTGACGATCACCACGACTCGATCCGGCAGATGATGCTTCTATGTTGTTGTTAGGGACGACAGAGTTTGTTTTCATTGCGAGATTACTGCCGGTCTGCTCCGCCTGAACGCTCTCCTTGCCCTGTTCCTCTCGCTTGGGAGGCTGTTGTTTTTTTAAGGAATTGTCTTCCTTTTCTCGGAGGGCGTCTTTCTTTTTGAAACGTCGTCTCCTCCGAAGGTAACTACCGTTATCGAACATGTTGGCACTGTCCGGATCTAGTGTCCAGTAGCTGCCTTTGCCTGGCTTCTTGTCATCTCTCGGTACTTTCACGAAACAGTCGTTCAGGCTTAGGTTATGTCGTATGGAGTTCTGCCACCCTTGCTTGTTTTCACGATAAAAGGGGAACCGATCGATGATGAACTGATAGATACCATTCAGAGTTATCTTCTTCTCGGGTGAATTCTGTATCGCCATCGTGATCAATGCGATGTAAGAGTAAGGCGGTTTCACCATGTCTTTTGACGGTTGGGCAGTTGCTGTCTGATGCATACCTCCAGCTGCAGCGGCATAAGGTGAAGCGTATGGGGAAGGTCTCACCACAGCAGTTGCACCGTACCGTTCGACTGTCTGTTGCTGGTGTTGCCCCGCCGTGTATGCCGCCGGCATTACACCATTACCCGCTGTGTTCATACTCATACCCGGGTAACCGTCGTACCGGTAATACCCATGGTGCTCACCGTACAATGGGTGCATTGCTTTTGGGAGAAAAAAATCCAAACTCACGCACACCACAGAGCGGGAAATAAACAAACCACACCGGGGTTGTAGTTGTTGTTTTTGCTCACTCACTCGCTCACTTTTTTTTCTCTTCCTTTTCCTTTCCGTTCGAAACGATTTTCACACCGAGCGAGAGATGAGTTAAGGCCGGAGCAAAAAAGATTTCACTTCGGCGCAGCAGAGAAGCGAGCTGGCAAGCAACCAAAAATCGAAAGCCGCTGCACGCCGCATGTGTGCCCGCTCATGCGTTGCCTTGCCACACGACTGACGACTTCTCGGGGTAGAGAGAAAGAGAGATGAGCGCCCGGACTTCCCTTTCAGATGAAAAGAGCAAAAAGTGGGAAAGCAGGCCCGCGAGAAGATGGGGTAGGCTGGCTCGGCTGACGAGAGATGAAGCAATCGAGATCGCGAAAACCGAAAAGGGGGATGGTGGAAAGGGTGTGCGAGCGGAGCGCCTCAACCCCCTCGAGCTCTTCACACAAAATTGAAAAATCCTGACCGACTTTTTAAGTCTGGGGCTGCGGTTAAAGCTCTCATCTACTCGGTGGCTTAGAATTTTACGCGGCATACCGTTCTCCGTGTTCCATCTCAGTTATTTGCCGACCCCACCCCCTCAGTCATGGTCGACCAATGAGAGGGCAGCCGGGCGGAGAAGTCGTTTGGCGTTTCTAGCAGCAAGCGCTCTTCAAGCGCGATCTTTCCTCCCCCCCCTTCCTTTCCGTACCTTCCCCAAAGCTTCTACGGTTGCGGCAAACCACGAAATTTAATTGACGGTAGGAGAAGTGTCCTGAGGGTGAGGGGGGGAGCTGACACCTTCTCCTCTGTGTTTGCTCCAGTCCCTGCCCCTCCCTACTCCGTGCTGTATGAGGCAGATAAGGAGTTAGATCTAAGACCGACATTCGAGCTAGTAATTCAATCTGGTAGATTATGGGGAAACTCTTCGCTCTTCAACTCTCTCTCCCTCCTTTGCTACGGTTTCTTTTCTTCTTTTTTTTCACCGAATTCTGTTTTTCCGTCGATAGTTTTGTATTGTTTGTTCCGTTTGACTCTCTTTTGTTTGCTTATTTTCAGGTGTGCCTAAGAGAGCAGTAGTTACGGATTTTTGAGTAATCGCGGTGTAGAAATGCTTGTTCCTCTCTCTCTCTCTCTCGACTTTCTGCTTCTTTCACGTATTTATCAGATGCTTTATTTTCTTTAGAAGGGTGGGATGGAGGTTGTTTTCCTCCCCCACCCCTTGCAAAATGCTGGGTATTTGATGACGAACTCAGTAAAGAGCATTGTGTAAATCTGAAACTTTACATACCTGATATTATAATTGTTTTGTTGCACGAAGAATGAATACATTCATTTCGATGGCTTTAAAAACAATTATTTTAATAGCAATCTTTAAAGTTTCAAAAATTTTATAATGCTTACCTTTTTTATTTTCTTTTTAGTTTTGTACTGTTAAATGAATGTATTATCCAGAAATATTGTTCGGGTAGAATTTCTTACTTCTGAACCTATGCAAATTATGAGGGTTGCACTTGGGATACCATTTCATTCCCTATATTTCTATACTTCTTTATCTTGAGAACGTTTGACTCACGACGGATTTAACGTATCGTAAATCATACAATCAGATCTTTGATCTAATCAACTCCTGAGTTTAACATTGGCTGCTATACATTTGTATTAGCGGAACAAGGAATATCTATTACTCATTCACGGCATGGTACAATGTTTTATATGAAAAACTCATGATCGATAAAAAATTAATAGTATAAATCACATTAATTTGTTTTAATTTATATATTTTAATTCATTATTTTATCATAATTTCCCATTCTTTCCTTTTTCTTTAAATTCCTAACCATACAAATTGGTGCATTAATGCCTGTGTCTTTGTTTAATTTACATTGTTTTAATGGTAAGAAACTGTTTTTTTTAATTCCTTCTACTTCTACTAGTTCGTTAGTAAAATTCTTTTTATTCATCAAATCAAGGTCAAGTAAATTTGTTAAAACTTGTAATTGTTGACATTTGATGTTACTACAGTTTTTTTTTCAAATATTAATTCATTAGTTTCTTATTAATTAATTAAAAATTAACTTTCTAGCCAAAAATCTTCGTTTCTCCGCCACCAAATAAGTAACTAACTCAGTTAATTTCCCCCTACACACACACACACAATAATAAGGTTAGGCTTCACATGTTTACGGCCGATTATTTTGAATGATTCTGTTTATTTTCATAATGTTTGATGCATTTAAAACTAAACATCGTCAATGAATCGATTTTTTTCCGATTCATTTTGAAGTACTTTCGACTTAAAATAATAGAGAATAAAGAAAATTAGAAATTTCTAATCTGTATTGCGTTACCCCAACGGGTGTGGAAAATTCAAGAATTTTGCTTTGCCACAATTGGCTTTAAATTCTTATTTAGTGTTGAAAATTCAAAGCTAGTATAATTTTTGATCAAATATTTTTAGTAACTGTAATTATTAAGCCGGGGTTGCCTGGTTTGTAGCGCATTGGATTCGCATCCTTTAGCAGCGAGTTCGAACCTGCCAGTTGAAGACGTGTGGTGGATGTTAATCTTGTCGTGGTAACAACGTTTTTCATGTTGAGAGTAATATCACTGCTGGTAGTGGGTCAGAGGAGATCATTCTCAGTTTCGGATCTAAATTCCGTGAATGAATGAATGAAATGCATGAATGAAGTCCGCCCTATAAAAAGTGGTTTGTGACGTATGTGAGCTAGAAATCAGACTTCTACCCACGTGGGCTCAGGGGTCCATACCCACAAACGCTGCTACCCCCTTCCTTCCTCCAAAATGAAACGCGAGAACGACGTCAATTATAGTTATTTAATAAAAAATAACTAAAATAAAAAATTTCCTAACTTGTTAAATTTTTTCTAACAACTTAAATAGGAATTGATTTTAAAAAATAGTTTTTCATATTACTTGTTCATTAATTTGCTATTAGTTTTGTATAAACGAAAAAATTTGAAATTTAAAATCGTTAATTTAAATGGACGTGAAATTTTAACCCATAAAGGTTATTTTAGAATGTACATTAATGTACAATAGAAAATGTTTTAAATTTGATGAAATTTGATGGTCAAAACCAGTTATATATAAATCGACTCCTGTGTATCACTTTTCAATTTTATCAGTAAGTGACGGCTGATACAAAGACCACAGATGGTTCAACTTCCTGTACCACTGAGGTCAATCAATGGTTTCACAAAGCTACAGGCGGTATTAATGACGTCAGTGTTACCGGATGTGATGAACACTACTTTGGAAAATTGATTAGATACCATAATTAACAACATAAGGCTGAAACTGAAAGTAATTTTTTTTTTCTTTCTTTAATAAATATTTAGAAATGTGTGAAAACATGCAATGTTAAAAATTGCCTTGAAATCTCTGGTAGCTAACGCTTATTTAACCCGAAATATTAAAATGGCATTTTAGGATATATAAATTTTATATCATTATAAACTCTATAATCATTTATTCCTGAAGCTGTTAATTTTAAGTCTATGAGGTTGAAAAAAATTATCGGATTACTGTTTAGGATAGGTAGATTTGATTAGATGTTAGCATTTCCATATTTGTCTCTCTTCTTCGTGATGGTAAAGTTATAATTGTGTGCCAGAAAAAATATGATGAAGAAACTAATGAAGATGAAAGTAGTTTTCGAAGCAAGCAAACGAAGAACTACTTAGTTCAAAAAAATTGCTGAGAAAGTCTTATATATGGACCTAACTTTATTAACTATTTTTTTAAGTAGTAGCTATTTTTTTTAAAAAAAATTTTAAAATATGGAAAAAAATTGAAATTCCTTTATAAAGCTTAGATATCTGCAACTTTTAGAATGTTAATATGAATGATAATTTTTAAACATTGCTATATTTTGTTCTTCTAAAACATAGATAAACTACTTAGCTCAAAAAAAATTGCTGAGAAAGTTTTATTTATGGAACACATATTAGTGAAAAACTTCATTGCATGAGTAGCGATTTTTTTTAAAAAAATTTAAAATACGGAAAAAAATGAAATTTTTGCTTGTTTGAATTACTTTTTTGTGTTTTAATTAGTTTCTCTTATACGACAGAAAAATATTGTTACCATCAAAAAAAATTCGTCAAACTCGAGATATTGACGAATCTCCATGTTGCAGCCCTCCTCGAATCCAAAAAACACATTTTTGGAATAACGTCTGTCTGTGAAGGCTTTAACTCAAAAACGCACTAAGATGGACAACTGAAATTCTTTATATTGTATTTGTAGATTTCTACTAAATATAATATAAAGAATTTTGAATGAAATATATTCAGAGAAAGTTTATTTCAGAGAATATGTTTCGTTCTGATTTTGAGCGAAGTATATTCAGAGAATATATTTCCTTCAAAAGTTTATTTCAGAGAATGTATTTCGTTCAGATTTTGAGCGAATTATATTAAGAGCATATATTTCATTCAAAAATTTGTTTGAGAATATGTTTAGTTGATCCTACTTAACTACTCCGTTCTTTTTGATGGAATAAAGTTGTAAGCCCGGGAAAATACATAAAATATAATTATAATCTTAAGTTAAAATTTTCAGCATTAATTTAAAATCATAATTATATTTTAGGAATTTTCCCAGGCTCAAAACTTTATTCCATCAAAAAGAACGGAGTAGTTAAGTAGGATCACCTGTTAAGAAAAGTCTATACAGATATAGACGGAAAATAGATATAAGTCAACTTAAATTAGTGCTAAAATTTTTAACTTAATTTGACTAATGTGTATTTTCCATCTATAGTTGTATAGAATATTCTTAACAGGTGACCATACCTAACTACTCTGTTCTTTTTAATGGGATAAAGTTTCAATCGTTGGGAAAACTCCTAAAATATGATCAAAATCTTCCGTTAAAATTTTCAACACTAGTTGATTGATATGCTTTTTCCACTTTATCTAATCACTCCGAATATACTCACAGATGACCATACTTAACAATTCCTAATTCTTTATGATTGGATGAAGTTTCAAACGTGGGAAATTCATAAAATATGAGCCGAATCTTCTGTTAAAACTTCATTACTAGTTGACTGATAGGTATTCCCCTTCTTGAGATAGGAACAATCCATTATGTTCAGCTTGTAGACCGTTCAAAATACTATCTGTCTATCTTCGTCGGTTTCTGAGCAGATGTGAAACATCCGCAGCGAAAACGTGAGAAAAATGTGACTTTGGAATTACCCTAGACACTATCTTTCAATTCTCAAATATACGCAATCTATCGATTAGCTGTTAAGACATTAGTCCAATCGACCGTGACATTAGATATAATTCTTAAATAAAAGACTGAAACGGGACTTATTATTCAGTAAATAAATCCCCGTTGTGACCATCTCCTATTTAGGCGATAATTGGTTGATTAGCACATGAGCAAAACCAATTGGGTTTCCTGGGATGCGCCGCATGATGCCGTGGACCCCACAGGAAACTGGCTTTAGAAATTCCAAACTTAAGGCGACCAGGGACCTTTAAAATGACTTTTTGCAATTTTCACCTTAACAATTTGAAATTTTACAGGCATTAAGGAGATGATACACAAAATTTGAAAGCGTTATATTAATTTATTTACGAGTTAGGGGGGTAATATGATATAATATTAACGTTAAATAACGTTCCGGAAAAATGCTCCAGGAGCTCCAAATTAGTTCGAAAGTGCTCAAATTATTATTATTACGTACTCTAACCCTTTTGAAACAAAAGTTGGGATTAATCTTGAAGTTTGAGGACGAAATATTAAAATTAAAAAATACAATAACTTAAACCTTTTTTTTAAAAAAAAATCAGTAGTTTCAAGTAGTTTTGAGATTACATCGGTTAATTTTGATATGTCGTACTCAAACTTAAAGATTAATCCCTAATTTTGTTCCAAAAAGGTTAGAGAAAGTAATAATAAAAACTGGAACGCTTTCGAACAAATTTGGAGCTCCTGGATCATTTTTCATTAACGTTATTTAACGTTAATATTATATCATATTAGCCCCCACCTTAACTCGTAAATAAATTAATATAATGCTTTAAAATTTTGTATGTCATCTCCTATAGCGTTACTCTTAATGCCTGTAAAATTTCAAATTGCTAAGGTGAAACTTGCAAAAAGTTATTTTAAAGGTCCCTGGTCACCTTAAAAGCACCATAAAGTGGATCGTTTTCAACTTTTTACTGTTCACTTTTTCTTGTAAATTATTTTACGTTCAGTAAAACTGTGCTTGCGTTGATACTGGATAACATGGATAATTTTCACTGCGATGCCGTTTAGGGGAATTATTGGAGTTGTCCACTGTCCATTTCTGAAATTTTTGGACCACTTTACGGCCTAAAAGGATAATAGGTCGTGATTTTTTCTATCATTTTTTTAATTGTCGCATTTTTATTTGTTAAACTGATTTTCAGTTTATTTTTTAATCATAAGCCAATATTTTTTTCATTAAATATTCGTATGAGGCTTTAATATTTAATTTGAAAAAAAAAATATTTACTTGGTGTCCTGGTGGTAAGATCTCGGCTCGAGGACCGTTGGGTTTTAGGTACTAGACCCGATTCCGATCGTCGTGTAAGGGGGTTTGTTGCACAGTAAATCCATCAGGGCCAAACATTTTCCCGCTGGTGTGGTCTGATGTGGAGAGGGTGGGGGGGCAGCTCAGGTGGCATCCTCGCCAACTGACTGCGGTTCAAACTTATGTGATCCATCTCAAAACAGCCCAAGTGTGGCCTTACAACGGGACGTCAAAAGAAAAAAAAGAAAAAAATTAAACAAAGATTAAAATGAAATCTCCCATGCCTATTTCAATGTATCATGTCAGAGCATCAATTCTTGAACGGCCAACCACCACGGGCTCGTGCAAGTTAAATTATATTTCTATTTATTTTAATCGTTTCATTGAATGAGTCACTTTAGTATTGCAAACGATCATAAAAAACCTTGTCTCGCATTTATTGTTTAAAAAAATATATCCCTTTTCCTAGTTATTTCATTTCATATAATCACGCTCTCAAAATGACTTTTTTCTAGGTTTTATTGGCTGTAGTCGTTAACTTATCTTTTTTTAATCAGAGCTTTTGTAAATGCCATGGCAACATGTTACTAATAACTGATTTTTTGACGTGTTCGTACAGAGAATAATACTTCAATTTTTCGCCAACGAATTTTTATCTACCTCATTCTCAAAATAACATCATGTTCTTATATGATAAAAAAAAAACTTCTTTTTTTTTTCAATTTTTGTTTGATTCTTTTTTTAATGAAATGAAAGACTGGAGCAGGCATAAAAATACATTTTAGTATTTACGCACTTCAAAATACACAGGAATTAATTTACACAGGATTAATTTTTACAGATTTAATTTTAACACAGGAATTCATTTATCGACATTTAATCATTCAAATCTAGGCTAAATATATGTGCGCAAGTCTTTTAGATTATGAAAGATGATTACGATTTATTAAATTCTAACAAATAAAAATTTTTAAAATAAAATAAAAACAGTTTTTAAATCAAATACTTTTTATGGGTGTAGTAAGAGGTAGATTTTTTTTTCTCGAAAAATATGGGAAAGATTTTTTTTTATTTCAATTTTTAATGTCTATGAAGAGTATACATGAAAATGAGTGTGTTGACGCATTACAAGTCAGACAGTTTGCGCGTTACTAAACTTAATGGAATGTGTACTTCTTAGCAATTTTTTTCATCTTAATTAGAGTTTTAATTAATTCAAAATTAGTCGAAATTTTAGTATATCTACTTTTACATTAACAAAAATATCTTTTTAATTATACTATTTTTTTGCCGTAATTTTTTCGTATTTTTAATAAATTTAAAAATATATATATTTTTCCTTTTTTCCATAGTATATTTTATATTTGAGATGATACCTGCCAAAATGCAGACATAGATGGGAAGGGGGGGGGGGTATAAATGCACCGGACTCAAGACGCGCACGGATCATCGGAACGAAACTTTAAACTGCTTAACAAAATCTTCAAATCTCATTTCACCAATCAGACGAAGCAAATGCTGTGAGAATGAGATGAAATGCTGCTTATGTGACCTGGTGATGGTCTTGATTTTTCACGATTAATGGTAATTTTTAAAAATTCTCTGAACTACATATGAAAGCTAATCATTTCCGTGGAATCGGGATTAAGAGACGTAACAGGAGAGTAATACAAGGCAGATTTAGCGGGAAAATATTGCTGAAATAATGAGCATCGCAATGCAAGTCGCAACTTGAAGAAGTTGAATGCAAGCCGCAGTCTGAAGTATAATTAACGCAATTCCCGACTTGAAAAAGTTTAATGCAAATCACAACTTGAAGATGTTCAATGCAAATCGCATCTTGAAGAAATATAATTAATCCCAGTCGAAAATTGAAGAAGTGTAATTAACGCAAGTCGCAATTTGAAGAATTATAATTAACGGAAGTCGCGACTATAAGATGTTTAATGCAAGTCGCGACTAGAAGATGTTTAATGCAAGTCG
>JAOUZG010040464.1:4139134-4151122 GCA_026289955.1 Argiope argentata
TTTCAGGACGATAGCGTTCTATTAATGATATATGAAAAAGTTTGAGCTTTCGAACTTTAAAATTGGATAGGATGAAAGCACTTCAGTATCGCCAGAATGTTTCAGTCACGTGACAAGCATAGTAGTGTATGTCAAAACTCGGGTCCGTAAAGGATAGTAAAGGGGCTCGTCAAACTTAACGACATGAAATCACTTTAAATTTGAAACAAAGTTCTAAAATGTTGAAATTTGGGAAAAGCTTTCTTTTTCACTTTTTTTCATTAATACAGAAAAGTCTGGTTTCTGTGAAGGAAAACGGAATGCGACATTGGTCAGATCTGAAGAAAAAAAATCAGAGCAGCAATTAAATTGAGGGATATATTACTGAGTAAATGTATCTAGGATGTAGTATTTAATAAGTAAATGTATGGATGTAAGGTTTCTTAATGCATTTAGGTGTAATAAATGTGTTTAGAAAATGAATTTAAGGCTATTGTATTTAGTAAATGCAGTTTTTCAGGATGCAGAGTTTATTAATGCATTTAGGGATTAACATTTAGGGAGAGACTTTAGGGCTATAGTGTTTGATAAGAGAATTTAATTCTGTATTATCTATTAATGTTTGAGAGATATAATGTTTGATAAATCAATCCATGGATGTAGTATCAATGAATGTATCTAGGGACGTAATATTTAATAAGTGAATTCAAGTATAAATTGCTAAGATCTAAGCAATTTTTAATTATCCTTCCGACAGAAAGACAGCCGAACAATGTGTTTTTCGTACTGATGGTGTCTAAAACGTGAAGATTTGTCAACTTCTTCAGTTCAAATTTTTTGACAATTAATGTACTTTCTCTATACTACGTAAGTGAGAAAATAAAAATGCATTCCATGTTCATAGTTTAATGGATTTGTACATTGACTTTAATGACAAAAAGCCAATATACAATCCTCCTGTCAAAGATGGTTTATTATTTTTATAAATCAAAAAGATACATTTGTTTCGTCTGATACTACAGATAACAAGAACATCTATACTACTATTATAAATGTGGTAGTTTGGATGGATGGATGATGTGAGTCAATCACGCAAGAATGGCTGAAGGAAATTGGATGAAATTTAGCAAAGAGATAGATTATAGTCTAGAATAGAACATAGACTACTATTTATTTCGGTTAATTGAGTGGTTATTTTTTATTAATTAAAAACTTAATTTCTCACCAAAAATCTTCATTTCATTTCACCGCCAAATGAGTAAAGTTTAATAAATATTCGACCTGTTATTTCAAACGATTCTGTTTTTTTTTTCTTAGGGTTTGATGGATTTAAAATTAAACATTGCTAATTAATCGATATTTCGGATTCATTGTGAAATACTTTTGAGGAAAAATAATGGCCCTTTTCCGATAGCCGAGCGCAAGTGTAAAATCACCAAAGAAATTTGGCGGGATCATTCATTATTTGGCGAATTTTCAAAATTCGATCTTTTTTGTTTCTTTACCTTGATTTTTTCCCCTGCTATATGTATTCATTATGTTTTATTACTTTTTTTTGCATGCATTCAATTTTTCTGCATTTATTGAATTTTTTTTTCTGTATTTCCATTAATTTGCTGCGACGTCCATCGAAATCTTACGGCTGGAAACGCTATTGCGTCCGTTTCCGCCAAATTCGGCCATTTCGCTAAAATTTGGCGACAAACTGGGGTTTTGGGGGGGGGGGGTGAAAATTCTTTTCAGCAGCCCCATGATTATACTTTTTGAGGACATTTTACGTTGAGATCGAAGCCCCAGTTCTCACACATACGCACCAAATTTCCACGCGTCCGAAGTCACAGGTAAAAGCTGGTAAAAAATATTTTTTTAATGCCACCTTGTCAATATATTGGTATATACAGTTATTATATAACAATTTTATAAATAAAAATTTAACTGTAATGAACTTTAAGAATATTTTAACGAGCTTTTATTATTATTATTATTATCATGTGAGAACATGATGTTAGTTTCATGAGGGAATATTTTTGAATAATTATGGGAAACGAGTAATTGAAGCTCGAAATCGCGTAGGCAATGAACAAAGCATATATGGCAATATTCATCAGCATCTTTCAATCACATACATTTTCTTACCTGCTTTTACCAGCATTGCATTATTATTATATATGATTTTGACAGCAGGTGCGTTTTTAAAAGATTGACGTAGAACTATGACATCATAGCTGTTGTTTCATCTCAAAATCGGTCAAACTCTAAAAGTTTGTTTGCCAGATAGAAAAATTATAAATTTATCTATCTATCTATCTATATCTATATATCTATATCTATATCTATATATCTATATCTATATCTATATATCTATATCTATATATCTATATCTATATATCTATATCTATATCTATCTATCTATCTATCTATATACAGTAAGACCCCGCTTAACGCGGGGGATACGTTCCATCAAAGTAGAGCGTAATGCGAAACAGCGCTAAACGAGGCTATCTTTACATGTAAATATTGGGGTTAGGGGATGATGGCTAGGAAATTGGTTAGGTATTAAATTTAAAAAGTATGTTTTTTTAAATAAAAATAAAACCAAACATTATTTCTTAAAGCCCAAATTAATACCACATTATTATTTCTTGCTAAAATAAAAACAAAATATAAATAACAAAACGAATATTCTTAAAAAAAAACAAATAAAATTCTAAGTCAGTCATATTTAGTTAGCCTTCCGCATTTACAGTGTTCTGCCTTTTTGTGACAAAAACATCTTATGTTGTTTGCCTTTTCCTTTTGCGTTGTTGTCTTAAAAGTTCTTCATAAACGGATAGAGCATCTCTAACACGACGCCTTACTTTTGAGCTCCTGTCAAAATTCGGACCATTTTCAATGAATTGATCCATTATTTCCGTTATGGTAGACAAACTCCTTTTTACAAACGCCATCGAAAGTTCTTTTTGCTCTTCTTCTGAATCACTGCTGTCAACATTTTTGTTTTCTTCTTGTTCAGTTAATTCCTTGAGCTCATCATTAGAAAGACTAGCCGCTGCTTCTTGAATTATTTCTTCGACATCTTCCACATTTACCCCTTCAAAACCGGTTTGCTTCGTTAATTTCACTATCTCTTCCACTATTTCATTCACATCGACAGAGTGTCCAATGTCATCGCTCTTACTTAAATCCGGCCAAATATTCTTCCATACTCCTTTCAAAGATCTTTCTGTTACCTCATTCCAAGAAAGGCCTATGTTTTCTACAGCATCCACGATGTTGTAGTTTTTCCAAAATTTTCTTATGGACTGGTTCTCTTCTCCGTCTGTTTTTTGAAACATTTGTTTAAAGGTTGGCCGCAAGTAATAAGTCTTAAAATTTTATATAACGCCTTGGTCCATTGGTTGAATTAAGGCAGTTGTGTTAGGCGGCAAGAAAACCACTTCGACTGGAATGCTTGTTGTGAAGTCTGATAAATTTGTTGGGTGGCTTGGAGCATTATCAATTAACGGAAGTGCTTTTTGTTCAAGTTTTTTAATTTCGCTATAACGTTTAACAGACGGGCAGAAATATTCAGTGAACCAATCCGTGAAAATTTTTGCAGTTATCCATGATTTTTTATTAGACTCCCAAATTACAAGTAAAGTTGATTTAGATATGCCTTTCATCGCTCTTGAGTTTTTGGAATGGTAAATTAGTAATGGTTTTAATTTAAAATCTCCGCTTGTGTTACCACCTAGTAAAAGGGTTAAGCGATCTTTTGCAGCTTTAAATCCTGATGCCCGTTTCTCTTCACGGGATAGAAATGTTCGTTTCGGCATTCTTTTCCAAAAAAAGCCTGTTTCATCAACATTAAAAACCAATTCTGGAGGATAGTTTCCTTCTTCAATTTTTTTTAAAATATCGCTGGAAATTCAGCCACCGCTTTTGTATCACCACTTGCTGCTTCTCCTGTAATCTTTCTGTTGTGAAGGTTATTTCGAGGTTTAAATCTATTAAACCATCCTCGACTAGCAACGAAAGTTTCACTTTTGTCAATTGTCTCAGCCTGAATGTAATTAAAAATTCTTCTAGCTTTTTCCATTATGATAGATTGGCTTAATGGCATATGGCGGTCAATTTCGTCGTCAATCCATATAGACAATCGTTTTTCCATTTCCTCTATGATATTATTTCTAGAACGGGGAATTCTAGTTGCAGAGCTTGACGTAGTTGCAGTTGCCGATGACAGTATTTTTTCTTTATTCTTCATGATGGTCCTTATTGTTGAAGTTGGCAAATTCAATGAAGCACTAATTAGAGTTTGACGTTCACCAGAATCTAATCTTCTAATGACTTCCATTTTAGTTTTGAGTGAAATGCTTTTTCTGGTTGCTTTCTTTCCTTTTTCATTATCACCCATAGTAAAAAACTAAAGATCAAAATATTTGACAATGTAATATAGTATTAAATATATAAATTAATACCTACTTACAATAATGTCAACAAATGTTTCCAATAATAAAAATATGTCTGTACAATACCGCACCAAATAAGAAATACAAGTACACTCTTTCGGATATGTATTTGAAACCTATCGCTACATAATATTTCGGGGAATCCCCGTATGCTGCGAGAGATTTCGTGGAATCCTCGGGTTGAAATAAAAGAGCGCTAAACCGAAACAGCGCTAAACGAAACAGTGTTAAGCGGGGTCTTACTGTATATATATATATATATATATAGATAGATATATATATATATATATATATATATATAGATAGAGAGAGAGAGAGAGAGAGAGAGAGAGAGAGAGAGGGGGATAGAGACCGAGAGAGAAGTATCGTGATTGTTTCAAATCGGTTTAAACTAGTTAATGAACTATTTAATGACTTAAATTAATTAAGACAAATAAAGGCTTAAAAATAATAATTTTCTCACATGGTAACTTGAAATTTAAGCCATCGTAGATTTCAATTCTTGTTCTTTTGTTTAATATTTGTTATGTTAATTTCTTCAATAGACACAAAGGTGCATCAACAACTTTCATCATATCAACGTCTAAATGAAAACAAAACTGCAAGTTGAGAAAATAAACCCGCTGTAAATAAATCGTAAATGGGAAAACATTTGCATCAGAAACTCCAGAGTCGTTCCATTGCCTTTCCCTTCAATATTTGGCGAGTGCAGTGACTGCAAGAATGCGAATCGTTATTCCATATTCCCCTCCGAGCCACACCCTGCCGTCGTTGCCATGGCAACACTCGCGCGGAAAGGCTTGATTGATTAGTCGCAGCCAATGAGGGGGCACAGAGTCTTGACAATAGTCTGAGAATAAGTCGTCCGGATTTTGAATAATATCCTCCGCCGGAGTCAGATTAAAACTTGCGGATAAATGGACCTTCCGCTGCGAATTGACAGCAACTGGTCTCGAAATGCTAAATCAGAATTATCCTTGATGCTGTTTTTCTTTTCTATACTTGTTTATGTCGTTTAATCCTTTAAATTTGAATTAGTTGACTTAATGTTTTGTTTAAACAGAAAATTCTACTTTAAAATGCTGATTTTTATAAATTAATTCATTAAATTCGAAAAACGTTTTCAAATGCAAAGAAAGGGATTTAATAATTTTATTGCTATTTATTACGGAATTTAATAAATTGCAAAAAGAGTGATTTTTTTTTTTTTTTTTACTTTATCATGTACGAAGTACTGTTCATTTCAGTATTCTGAAACGACTACTTTCGAAGATTCCATCTCATTAAGAGAACAGACGCGTAATGATGAGCATATTTCTGGAATTCTTTGTCATTCTTTGACCTTGATTTTTGTCCTATTAGATACTTTTTTTATTCTTTTGTTTTTCAAGTATATGTGAATATAGTATCGTCTGTAACTATATTATTTTAATTCAGTCGGCGAGTTTAATCCGTGTTTATACCACTGTTAAATATAAATATCTCTACCGTTTACCTTTCCTCTCATCCTTATTTTGACGATTTAAACTCATCCTAACGCATGCGCAAAAGCGCGGATGGTTTAAGAATCCACTGTCAAACAATATAAAGGTAGTTAAGTAATTGTAAAAAAAAAAAGACTGGAAATCGAGATTTTGACGTATTTCCGCATTTTAGCTGCCCTTGAGTTTAAAAAACTCACTTTTGAAAAATATCCGTCTGTCTGTCTGTTGTCACCGAAATAACTTAGAAAATCTTTGAGCTAGACTGATTAAATTTAGCATGCAGTCTTCCGATGAAATTTGGGGACTTCTGTCAAATTTTCAGCAAAATTCGTTTGATGGAAGTCTGTCCGTCCAGCCATCCGAATAAACTTTAACACGATAGCTAAAAAAGAAGAACGTTAGATGGATTTGGTACATAGATTTAACTTCTATAATGTAGACGTTTTATAAGGTACAGTTTTTTGGCCGGCGTCCTGGCATAAGAGTAGCACGTCTTCCCGGTGATTTGGGGGTCCCGGTTTGGGCATGGTTGTTCTCCTGTGTTCTATCTGTAAGGAGTGTGAATGTGTCCCCCTGTAGAAAGGGGCTGTACAATCGAATGTGATGAGTGTAAGCAAAAGTCGTACTCTTGGTCCTAGTTGGCGCTACTACAAACAAGGGACGCTGATGAGGCTTAAATCGTTGTCTACCTCATTGATCTTGTCCATGGCAGCCATAAGAAACAAGAACATAAGTTTTTTTAGTCAAATCTAACTGTGGATTGAATGTATATCAATCTATAATTTCAGAAGCATGTCAACACGATAATGCAAAAAACGCAAGGATTTTAATGCATAAAAATTGTTATGTGATTTTACAGTTAAAAGTTTAACTTTGAGTAAAATGTTTATCTCAATGGAGAGGGAGAATTTGAATAAATACAAATTAAATTTTCATTTACTAGTAACTGTATGCCAGGGAATAATCGCCAAAAAAAAAAAAAAAACTCGCCAAGGTTGAGAGGATGGATTCCATGAAAATGTTAAATTCAAGCCAAACGCTAGTGTTTCATTATAATTGTACGCCAATGCCATAAAAAGGGTTCCCTATTATAGTTTCTATTTAGAGAGTATATGAGAAAACTTTATGATCCCGCTGGTTACTCAAATAACTTAAGAGAGAATTAACTACAAAATCAAGAAAACTGTGGAAGTTAGGGAATATTGGTAAATTTCTTGTAAGGGGAAGGTGGAATAGGAAAGTGAATGATTTTCAAAAAATTGAAAATATCATATGTAATCTTTAAAAATTCAGCATTCTAAAGCTAAAATTCATTTCGTATCTAATAAAATAATAAACTTTTAAAAGATTTTCTTCTTTTTTTTGTCTTTAAATATAACTGGATAAGAATTGTTTTTGATTATTGATTTTGTTTTCACTTTTTCCTAAACCGAGAGAACATATTGAGAAAGAAAGAAAATTCAACCTTGAGGATTCTGTGGATATTTAAATTTTAGTTATCTACAGCGTCCGAAAGACCCAATTTTGATATTCTGTCTCTGAAAACGACAACTCGAAAATGCAACAAGCTCAATGAATAATTGACTACCCCCCACCGGCACTGAGGCCCACGGGCAATTTTGAATAACTGGACCACTGTAAAGCCCCGTTCCAACGACCTGTGAGTGTCTGGAGACAGGCATACTTTCCCCTCTTTACCCTCCCTTTTAGTTTTCCAGGATTCTTTGATGTCTGTTCAGTTTACTGACAATTTGTGGGAAGCATCGGACCAACTTCCACAGGTAAAGATGGTCATACAATGGGTTAGTTGGAAGATTTATGACCCAATCAGTAACGCCACGGGTATTCGGAATGCGCTTAACAGCACTGACAGGAACTAAGATTGAGTTCTTGGGCTCTCATGGATCACGATAAAATCCTTCCTGTGAGAAGCTATTCCGTCATCAGCAAGAAGTAGTACATCCCACACCATTTTTGTACACACCTGGGTGGCAAGAACCAACCTTCAGACCGGAAGCTTCTTATCTTCAAATCAGAAGTGCTACCAAGTGCGAGGAGCTAAATGGATAAAAACCAGTAATCCGTCATTACAATAATATCGTTTATCTGTCCCCAATTTGGGGCTAAACTGTCAACATTAAAATTGTATAAATCAAAAATGCAATAAGCTAGATGGATAACAGACTAAGGTCATGCATTCTCAGGATCAGCTGATCTCAATCACATTTTGAAAAAAGTGGATTGAAAAGGTTCATTATTAATAATCCTATAACAGCGTAAGGGTTTTAGATTATCCTTTATTGGATGAAACGTTTCAGGAACGAACTTCCCAGGCTTACTCAAAATCAAAGAGACCTTTGATCAGTTTGGCTTAATTTAGTCATATTAACGACCCGTTGTAAAGCAACGCTAGAGCTATTTTGGCATGGACAAGCTTCCACAGCATATCAGTGGGAGAAAGTTTGGCCAGACTGTTTTAACGCTGTAATGACTTGACCCTGGTCGATCAAATAAAATGGTAGCATGTTATACACAAAGGGTTTATTTACAGCTTTATACAATAATACAAAAAACAAAAACACGTCCTCTAGGCTAGATACTGGAAAATATGTACAACTGGATTGTCCGTTCGGCAACTATGCCGGGGATTCACAAGTTGTCCGCGTATTCGGCTACTGCCTGTAGCTCCAGAGATCAACGGATTACTTCCGGTTGATCTTTCCAACAAACTCGAGATCACGTGGTATCTCTTCAACTTCAGCACTGCTGACAGCTCGTCTCGTTGTCGTCCGCTCTCGTCCAGTCTCTCTCCGCTCAGCTTCTCGATCGTCCATTTTAACAGTAGCGAAGCTCCACCTCTCAGGCTCATATTGGCGTGCTGGAGATACCAATTGTCCAATCATTCTTCAGAAATACTCCCACTGGCGCGCCATCATGCCGTGGGAAGATTTCTGAAACATCCACTTCTTATCAGAACCTTCACAATACCCACTGTTCGCATCTGCATTCTTTCTTCAATGGGTTCAAGAAAGCACTAATTTCTTCAACGAGTCGTAAAGAGCATATGCTGTTCATTATTGGAACTTTATCTCAGCTGGGGTGGTCCATAGAAGAAATAGTCCCATCTGGTATTTCGACACGGTTTGCTGCTTTAATGGACCGAAAACATGTGTGTTCCATTATTTGTCTTTCTCAAGTTTGAAGGACGACACTAAAAAGGGAGAAACACAATGGACAACAAAGAATGAATAGTCTCACCGCTCGATAGGAGTATCATTGTTCGATCATGTGTCTCTTCCAACAGGAGACAAAGTGACGACTTCCTTACAATGCGCACCTGACTTGCTTACACCATGGGTCTTTGGTGGAATAGGGTCACTAAAATAAAACCCTCTGGTTTCGAAACCAGAACCTTACCACTAGAGCATCGTAGCAGAGACCTTCAGCCAGGAACCAACCCTTTGAATCAGATTATCATTAAGAGCAGCGGAAATTATTCATTTATTTGTCAATTTATTTCTCAATTATTTATATTGGGGTTTTTTTCCAATTTTTTCTATTTTAACTTGGATAGAATTTAAGGGTATTCTAAATTTTTGTTTTAATAAAAGAAACTTAATCACATAAATTTAGATGCAGAACATGATATTTGATTTCAGTTAGCTGTAAAAATAAAAAAAAAGGGCTGAAGTGTACTTCATAAATTAGTTAATTACAGCTCTTACGCTATAAATTCATTATACCACCAAATGTTAATGGAATGCGTAAATATCCAAAACTTTCAAATTCATTTCAGTATTATAGCTTTAGTGATAGATAATTCCTGTACAAACCATGAAAACAAAAATAACAATGAAATTTATATTTCAAACAGATATAATGAATTGAACTGGGTGGTGCAGGCTGCTATTCGTATATAATATTCAGAAATCGGAAATAATCAGGTACGCCTTTGGATTTATCTTGTTTTTTCTATGCACACTATCTGTCATTAAGTACTAACGAAAAATAAAACTCGCCACAAACAACTATCGAAAACAAAAATGCTTGTTGCTAATGGATTATAATGCTAAACAACAATAATAAATATGTTTGAAAAGCTTATCATTTAACTTACAGCAATGGCACAAACAAAACATTTCATTTCTCTTTAATCATAATCAATTTAGAGAATTGTCTTTTAGTATTTTTCTTAAAGGAGTGATTGCAAAATGACCAACTCCAATGCGATGAAAGGACACATTTAAGTGTAATTCGATTCAATTATTCTAAATGGATTACTAAAAAAGAATGCCAAAACTGGTATTAAGGTGAAACTACGATTTATCGCTTATTCAATTCCTTTTATTCGGCGTAGGCTTTTCTTTGAAAAGTAAAATTGTACTAGAAGAGAGAAAAGAAAAAAACTTCTTTGTAATATTCGATATTATTTAACAATGAGGAAAATTGAAACTGAAATGGACTCGTTGAATAACGAAAATTATAAACCATTTAGTTGCCACAGTCCAGTTCAGGATTCTTAATGCCTTTGTTTACTTAATATTGTTCCAAAATACTTTAGCTTAGAATGTTTCATTGTAATTACTTCTTTTTTCGTTTGTTAACTTTCATTATTTCCAATATTTATAAGAGCAAAATGCCCCAAAACATTTCAATGCAATCTTCAGAATGAAGATTTTATTTGCAGTTAACGTAAGTTAATCGTAAATTTATGCCATTGTTATTTATTTATTTACTAAAAATTAAATTGTTGAATGTCGAGATAAATTTTTCAAATAAATGAATAAAATAGTACAATTTTATCACATAAAAGGGTCACTTATGGGGAAATAAGAGCAAAATGTTAAATTCATTTCAATACAATCTTTTTAAAAAAACAATTTATTTACAGTTAATATAAGTTAATCAGATGTTAGTGCCACTATTATTTATTAATTTATTTATTGGCTGAGATGTGAATTTTTGGGAGTTGGTGTAAAATGTTTCAAATAAAATAAAACAGTAAATCTAGTTATTTTTTGCCGCAAGTGGAAAAATAATTTAAAATTCTATATTTCATGTGGCATTGTATGATGATTAATAATTAGATAGTAACAAGTTTAATTAATTTCTATCTCTTTTCGCCTTCTTTAAAATTGAATTAATTTTTTTAATTAATTTTCTATAATGCAAAGAAAAAAAGCACATTAATCTTCAAAAAAAAATACTATATTCTAAATGAATTTTTACAATTTATCAGAATTAAGGGAAATATGTTTTTCATATGATGTCTCAGAGTAAGTCTGTGTATACTCGGTATATTTTTGATGTGACACAAAAATAGGACACAATATATCATACAATTTAACAAGCAATTTATACCTAAACTATAGATTTGAATGAAATTTTGAACCAAGCCCTTTGACGTAAAGATTTTTTTTTAATTTACAAAGATTATTCCATTTGTGCATCGTTAACCATAATTAATGAAAATATATGTTTATATTTTTATTTACTACGTTGTTTTTCTGCTTGTCATATCGCATTGAAGTTAGCAAAACTAATTTTTTTTAAAGTTTTTAACACCACTTAGTCCCTTTACACTCTTTCATATAACAGTTTCTTGATAAATTCTATTAGTGAAACGAAAAACTTATAATAGTGCGTTCACTTCGAGCTTATCATTAAAATGTAGCATTATTTCATCTTCGTCGTTTATAAAATAGAATAAAATAAGCATTTTGGAACGGTACCAGTTCCTATGGCCGAGTTTGATCAAAAATTTGATATAGATCAATATTTTTTGTGTAAAAAATATCTAATTTTACGCTTTTAATTTTTTTATTTTACTATTGGGTCGTCATTGGCAAAAACAGATACTAACATAGGGTTCCAGAAATGAGCTTTCGGATTCTGAAAACGTCAAAGTTTGGAAATACTGCAAACTCGCGAAGCCAAATGTCTTCCTATGATAGTTCTATTATTTTATCTTTTTTATACATCTTTTAAATTAATAGAAGGAAGAATTTATATTCAGACTCACATATATGTCAAAGAGAGTCAGAAAATTACACTTAAAGCTATCAAATTCATCA